>JADLZN010005573.1:245848-263842 GCA_018155175.1 Sinocyclocheilus anophthalmus | reverse complement strand
GAAGTCACAGCTGCCCCCAGGAGCTCCCGAACCCCCGACACTACGCAGAGAATAACTGTTGTTGAAGTTCCCATTCAGAGGTAGCGTCTCCATGCCTCCATGATCTCGGTTCTTAGACAGTGTGCTCTCTGTTGAGAGAGCAAATGAGAGGTGGTAAGCAAATGAAAAAGGAGGAGGGAGAAGTGAGCACTTCATTACCTATTTTAATCAAGACGGGGATTCACAGCAACAGAATCCGGGATTAAATCAATAATGGGGAACGCAACTTCCATCACAAGATTAATAGGCTTATGGACAGAGGCAAGTTATTACCAGGGACGTAAATTGTGTACATAGAAGCAAGGCTTCACTGCACATGTGAAGAGGTTATCATTCTGCAAAATTAGCCTATAAAACACTGAAAATAGCCATAAGCCTGAAAGTGAAAAGAGTCTTACTTGGGTCGCGGAAAGTTCCTGTGGATCCAAGGCGAGGCAATGTAAGGGCAAAGCGAGACAAAAGAAAGACAACAAACGTGATCAATGATTTGTTTCTGACTTGGGCTTTACATGAAACTGCCTTCTTTTTCTTGAAAAATTACATAAACAAATGTCACACTTAGGAACTCTACTGATGAAATAATGTAGTAGCTATAAAGAGACAACAATGGACATCAGTCGTCTCATTCACAATAACATACTGATTTCAAAATGTAGTTAGTTATTCTATCAGCTATAATCAAAAGTAGTAAACAACAGTGAATTACTTAGTGACAGTTCACCCAAAATGAACATTTTATCATCATTTACTCACCCTCATGTTGTTCCAAACCTGTGTGTCTACATTTAAATCAAAAAAGATGACTTGTCGTCTGATATTTATAAACAAAACAAAACCCCCCAAAAACAGTGGAAAACACTCCCCAAAATATCTTATTTTGTGTTTCATAGAAGAAATAAAGTCAATTTTTTTGAGTGCATATTTCTATAAATAAAATCTAATTAACTATCCAATTAAATAATTTAGAATTTTATCACAGTCTTATTTTGCTGTGGATTTAAATGATCATCTTAATATCTCAATTTGTATACATTTATACTAAATACAACAATAGAATATTTCTTTAGAATCTACACTTTTTTTTACCATTCCCTCAGCTTTCCCTCAGAGATTTACATTAAAAACAGTTATGTAGTGTTTGGTCACGCCACACCTCTACTCGCTAGATAAAGTATGAAAACAGTGGAACTACAGTCGTTTAGTTTTGGGGCAGTGTCTGATTCTGTGGATTGAGGATCAGTATCTCACCCTTTTAGTCTTAGGAGTTGGGATCTTAGGAACAGTCCCACATTCTTTGGTTTGCGGAGTTTAGAAATGGAGCTTTATTGTTTGGTTTTGGCATGATCCTTATTCGGCGAGATGTTATTCACACTTCATCCTCATAAATTCAAGATCATGTTTATTTCACACGCCAGAGATGTTGTGATATTCTTTTAACTCGTCGGCGTGCATTGAACGCAGGAGATGCGTGTGGTGGCACACACCAAGGCATGCGTGGGTTTAAATATTAATGCCCGGTATGATTTTAATCAACGCTCCTCTGTGCAGAGAGAGAGAGAGAGTAATTAGACATTCTAATGAGGCCCTCCTCCTACTTCCTCTCCATAAGCATTCTAAAAATGTCCTCTCAGCCGAGCCGAGTGGCGCACCGTCAGCCTGACACATTACACAGAGAGGGAACGTTTAAAATATTCAACAGAGACGCTGTCTTAAATTTCACCCCACTGACATGGGAACCGCAGCTATCTTTCTCTCTCGCTGCCTTTCAATCGGCACACGAAGGCGAACGGTACGGCGAGAGAGTGAAGCCTGGGTAGTATGTGTGTGCGGCACAGACACAGCCATGCCGATACTCTGTGTCGAATCTCAAGGGAACGCTCTCCTTTCTCGCTCCGCTGTCAGTCACTCAACTTCAGCCCTAGCTTTAATCGATGCTCTGGTCTGTCTTTCCAGCAGGAGGGATTAAAACGCTGGCCAGATGGTCAGTCCCTGTCCACCCCTCTGAATCACACTGACAGACCAACAGGGTGTAAACTCACACGCTGAGGGAGACGCACAGATCTACACACACACAGCATATGCACAAGAGTGCACAGATCACAGCACATGAATACCATCGGTGACACTCACACACAATGTGGCAACTGCATATACAATAATGATAATAATAAAAAAATAAATACAGAGGATTTGTTTTATTGCTCAGAGGACATTCATAGCTAAAAAGTTAAATTAAGAAGTTAAGTTTCTGAACTCAAATGTGTATGTATGTGTGTATACACACACACACACACACACACACACACACAGGTTTGTTTTTGTGAAAAGTTGGCGGGCACATCCCAAGCGTTGTAATGGTTTTTATACTGTAGACCGTATATTCTATTGCCCTACACCGACCCTACCCCTAAACCTACCCATTACAGGAAACTTTGTGCTATTTCAGATTTTCAATACACGCCATTCTGTGTGATTTATAAGCGTTTAAATTACGGGGACACTGAAAACGTCCTCATAAATCACATTCTCCTTGTAATACCTATGTCATACCCTTGTCATTATACAAATTTATGTCCTCATTTGTCACAAAAATGTGCGCACACACACACACACACACATTAAATGGATAAAAAATGAGAGTAAAGACATTTTCAGTATGTTAATAGAGATTTCAATTTCAAAGAAATGCTTTTGTTTTGAACTTTTACTTCAAAGAATCCTGAAAAAAACTATCACAGTTTCCACACCTATATTAAGCAGCACAACTGTTTCAACATTGATAAGAAATAAGAAATGTTTCTAGAGCACCAAATCAGCATACTAGAATGCTTTGTTTCTCCTAAGAGGATTTAGGAGAAACATCCAAGGCAAGTTAGTATGTTCAACATAAAAGGAACTATGAAATAGCTACCTTTGATCAATTAAATACAACGTTAGGTGGCATTTTGGCAAATTTGAGCACAGTTTGAGACTTAAACAGTTCTGAAACTCTACATGATAAATAATTAAGATACTAAAGTGAAATCATTTGTGATTTTCATTCCAACGCAAACTAAAGTTGACCCACACTTACCAGTAGAGTTGAAGACTCCAGGCGAGGGCGGGGTAAACGTCTCAGCCAGCAGCGTGTTATAAGGAGAGGTTCCTGTACGGGTTTGCAGCACGGGGTTCGTCAGAAGATGGTTCCCCATTGTACCTAAAAAGGAAAAGAAGAATTCTTCACATTATAAAGTCATACCATTTTTATAAAATCCTACTTTATAAACGTTATTTAAGCAGCAAGGCACTGGAGGCCATGCTAAAGGTATGTTAGACCAACAGAGTCTTTTGGCAAATGTTTACATTTGTAGCTAATTTGTATAGATCTGTATATGTGGTCACACTTTAGTTTTGGGACCAATTCTCACTATTAACTAACTCTTAACTATGACTTTTGCCTCAATAAACTCCTAATTTGCTGCTTAATAATAGTTATATAGTAAGGTAGTTGTTAAGTTTATGTATGGAGTTGGAGTAAAGGATCTAAAATACGGTTAGGCACTTGCAGAGGGGGGTGCTTTGGGGGCTCAAGCCCCTGCCCGTTTTCCAAAATTAACCAAAAGTGCCCCTCTCTGTTATGCTTAGGAGAGGGGTTAGGGGTGGACCCTATATTACTTGTTTTCTAAAAATCACAATGTTAGTTTTTCACAAAATTTTTGTTCAGAAAAGTGGCATACTTCTGCTAGTCACTGATATCTAAAGTAAGATTAATAGTCTGGTGTATAGTGGTATAAAGAGCTGTTTCACATCAAACCTGTTAATATAGTGTGCATTTTACCGTGGCTGAAACATTACAGACAATGAGCATTCAGGATGCAGGAACTATCTGTTTTAAAGGAATAATACATATTATGAACATGGAATGGCTATTTGCACTTCACAATAAGGCTAAGCAGAATCCACAGTGTGTTCATTGTGCTTGACAATTCACAAAAAATAAAAATCCCTAATGTCGCTGTGTGATGCCGTAATGGCTGATTTGATGAAGTGTTTATTTGCAGTGAAGCCGAAATGTATTTGAAGAGTAGTCGTGGAGCGTAATTCCATGCCTCACTGTTAGATGGAGTCATTGGGAGGGAAATGGTAATATTTGCTATTATGTAGTTTCACAGAGCAGCCACTGAAATGTGGGTTCATTTCCCAGTGAAATGTGAACGCTTGCAGTAGACAAATGTGACTCAGAGAAATGGAACATTCAGTATGGGCCATAATGCAGACGCAGAGCTGCAGCCCGGGGCTTTTAGACAGAAATGCCATGAAATTAAAAAGAGGCCAGTATGACATCGAGTGGACTGAGGCAAAGTGCAACTTTGTACTCTCGCGCTATCATCTATCAGAGAGGACCGCCTCAAGAATTAATTCTAGATGTGCGCTCGTCATTTTTACACACATACTACACACATTTCTTACCTCTTGCAGGAATGTTACAGATTTATTAAAAGTAAAGCTGTGCCACCAGCATTTGTGGCATAAAATTGATTATTACAGAAAAGAATTCCAGCTCATTCCTCATTAAAGTCTGACACAATGTAGTAAACACACTGTTAAGCACACAACAAGACTTAAACATGAAACTAGTGTGACCTATTCAATCTGTCAACATTGTTGTCATGACCATGTAATGCTGCTAAAGCCCCACAGTACCATTTAAGCTGCGTAAAAGATGAACTAAACATGATTTGACTTGAGAAAACCCATTAACTTTTAATATGCGATACAGATTCCAGATCTGTCAAGCACTATTTTACATGGCACAAACTCTGCCCACAGAAATTATGTCAATAGCACATAACCAAATGTTCATCCATCTAGAAAAGTAGTCCCACCTGAAACAGAAAGATTTCACTGAATGGATAATTGCGTCATAAGAATGATTCACTCAAAAATGAAAATGTACTGAATGTATTAACGCTTTGGCCACCCAAGATTTAGATGAGTTTGTTTCTTCTTCTGAACAGATTTGGAGAAATTTAGCACCCATTCACTGCAGAGGATCCAATGGATGTAAATTTCTCCAAATCTGTATCCGATGAGGAAACAAATAGTAATTTTTCATTTTTGGGGAAAATTTCACATGTCTTTAGATTTCTGCTGTTAAACCCTTCAGATCGATTGGATCAATAATTTCTTAAAGAGTCAAAATTGTGTTCTCTGTTAATGAACATTATGCCAATCTCAACACTCACCACGCTCTCCCAGCTTTTGTAGGTGCAAAGACCTATTTCTTATATTAAACGTTACTCAAGGATGAATATAATCTTTATTGAATATAATCATAGTATTTAACAACTGAAATGTATAGGAATTGAGAAAAAAATGAATCCTCGCCGGGGTGGAGATATTGATAAAAAACTCTTACAAAGAGAGGCGTCTTGGATGTTTTATTTAAACACCATGTCACCTTTGGGTTTAAATGAGGATTTTGATCTTTCATGTTTCTTGTAAAACTTTTTTTTTTTTGGGAGCAATGTGTATGAACGTTTTTGCCTGATGTGTTATTGTCCCCACTGATTTTTGTTTAAGCTTTTGTTGAAATTTGTTGCTGTTATAGATGGAACTAATGACATCTTATCAGCAATTTCAGTCAGGTTTCAGGCCCCACCATAGCACAGAAACTTCACTTGTTAAAATTACAAATGACTTGTTTCTTGCATCAGACCAAGGCTGCATCTCGTTGCTAGTTTTATTTGATCTTAGTGCTGCATTCGACACTATAGATCATGACTCATACTCATAGGATGCTATTAAAAACTTATACAGACCCGCTTCAGGGCAGGCTTTAAGATGACGTTTAGATCATACCTGTCGACATCGTCTACCAACTTTGTTCATTTAAATGGGGAGCTAATCTCATATAATCTCAATTACCACCAGGTAAAATATGGGGGAGAGGGCCACAAGGGATCTGTTGTAGTAGCGTCCTCTGCCACTATCTTCAATATACTATTTTTGTTGCCCCTTGGGTAAATTATTAGAAAATACGGCGGAATTATTTTCCCTGTTTCCCCCCTTTACGTTGATAATACTCAATTATGTATCTCAACAAGACCAGATGAAATTTCTAAATTTTCTAAGCTAACAGAGTGTGTTAATTTTAAAGATTGGATGACCAATAATTTTCTTCTGTTGAATTCGGATAAGACAGAGATATTAATTATTAGACCAAAAAAAACAGTACACAGAATCTATTGGATTTATTACTATTTGCACCCAACTCAGACCGGATGCCCTCTACTGTTACTTCCTCTACAGTCAAAAGTCTGGTTGTTATATTAGATAGCAACTTGTCTTCTGAAAATCATATTTCCCATGTTACAAAAAACAGCATTCTTCCATCTTAGAAAAATCGCCAAGCTACGAAACATGTTATCTGTTTCTGATGCAGAAAAACTAGTTCATGCATTCACGACCTCTAGACTGGACTATTGTAATGAACTGCTAGCTGGTTGTCCTGCATCTTCAATAAACAAGCTACAGATAGTCATATTGTCGGACATCGCCACTGAGCTCGACCGCGACATAAGCCATGCCCAGCCCATGCTCTGCCCGCCAAAGCACTGCCAACTGGAGCGGGTAGTCCGCAGCCCCTTCCGTCCAGCGGCCTGTAAGTTCTTGTTCGCTCTGAGGCTGTAGCTTTACAGTGATGCTCGAGACAGAAGGCCGACTTCCGCCCTGCACGCCATGGCCCTCTTGCAAGTCCACCAAGCCAAGGCGTTGAAGCAGTTGCAAGAGGGTGGTGCTGACCCAGACGTGTGCTGCAGGACTTGTGCCCACTGCGAAGGACCTCTGAGCTTAGGGCTGACGAAAGATCACAGCGCCGAGCCCTGGAGCTACAGACGATCGTCCACATTGGGCGTCCAGGAGCTGCCAACTATGGTGACCTGAGCGCCGAATATGAGTGAGGCGACAAGCACCAGCTTCCTGGAATCCCGATCTCCCATGGTTCGGCCTATTAGGCGAAGCGGGTGGAGGGGCGGCTTGGCCCAACAGTTTCGCTGTGCGCCCAGCATAGCAGATGGAGGCGTTTCGACAAAGAATCCTGCCCCGGCGCCCAAGCGGTCTGCGGCTGTCGCCCCAAGCCGGCTGCAGCCCCCTCTAGTCTGGCTCGTCGCTGCAGGGTGTGCCCTCCTCGCTGCACAGCCCGACCTCCGCCCCTGACAACCCGTGATGCCGAAGGGCCCAGGGCAGGGCGGGAGTCCCTACACGGGACAGGCCCACAACCCAGAGTTCTTGGATCCTGCATCTTCAGCGAAGGGAGGGTAGAGCCCGCCACCATGCAGCGTCACCACTGATCCCTGAAGCGCGAGTAGCGACGAACCTTGGCCACATAACGGTCTGGCGGCCTCAGGCGTTAACCTCGGGAGTCAAGCCGGCCCGAACTCTAGGCACGAACGTCAACCGAAAATGCGTGCCAGTACCCTACACTCTTAATGGGGGCAAAATGCACAAGCAGGAGCAGAAGTTTTCATTGACAGAAACTCCCCCTCAGCTTGACCGCCCCTGCAAAGTCTCAAGCTGGTCCTGCTGTAGTAGCCTGTGAGCAACTCGAGTCGAGTCCCAAGAGCGGTCAATTATAGAAGGTGGCCGTAGAGGAATTTACTCTTCTCTTCCCCTTCAAGCGAACACTGATGACAACGGTCATGCTTTCCCCAGCGACTCCCTTCTACGGGACGTCATGGTTAGCAGCGTTCTTGCAGAGTGTTCCCTCGGTCAGGGAGAAGAACAACTAGCAGTGAGATGTTTCTGGAGAGGCAAACATGTCTACCTGAGCAGCTCCGAAACGTCTCCAAACCAGCTGGACCGCCTCCCCCATCTGCACGGGATGGCGTCGCCATTCTCCCGGGAGCGCAGCTCGGGACAGCTTGTCGGCTGCCCAGTTGAGCAGCCCAGGAATGTGAACAGCATGAAGCGACCTCAGATGCTTCTGACTCCAGAGGAGGAGGTGGCGGGCGCGTTGCGACATGCGACGGGAGCGAAGACCACCTTGGCGGTTGATGTACGCAACAGTCGCCGGTTTTTTTTTTTTTGTCCGGCTAGTACATGCTTGCCTCGTAAGCACCCTTTGAGACGGCTAAGGGCAAGGTGCACTGCCAGCAACTTGAGGCAGTTGATGTGCCAGTGCAGTTGGGGCCCCGTCCAAACCCCTGACACTGCATGCCCATTGTACGTGGCCCCTCAGCCAGTGGTAGAGGCATCTGCGTAGACCACAGTATGTCTGAAGACCTGTTCTGAGGCACTCCTGCCCGGAGAAACGCAAAGTCTGACCACGGGGTGAAGGTTTGGCGGCAGGCCGGTGTCACTTGGACCCTGTGAGTGTCACGTTGCCATGCCCACCTCGGGACTCGGCCATGGAGCCAGAGCTGGAGCGGTCTCATATGAAGCAGCCCCAGCGGCGTGACTGCCACCGTAGCTGCCATATGCACCAGGAGCCTCTGAAATTGTTTCAGTGGGACCACCACCCTGCTCTTGAATGTATTCAAGCAGTTCAACACCAACTGAGCACGTTCCTGCGTGAGGTGTGCTGTCTGTTCGACTGAATCCAACTCCATACAGAGAAAAGAGATCCTCTGCGTCAGGGAGAGTTTGCTCTTTTCCCAGTTGACCCGAAGGCCCAACAGGCTGAGGTGTGAGAGGACCAAATCCCTGTGTTCGCACAATTAATCCTGAGACTGAGCGAGTACGAGTCAGTCGTCGAGGTAGTTGAGAATGCGAATGCCCTGTTCTCTCAGGGGAACAAGGGGTGCCTCCGCAACTTACGTGAAGACATGGGGCAACAGGGACAGCCCGGAGGGCAGGATCTCGTACTGATGTGCTCATCCTTGGAATGCGAACTGCAGAAATGGTCTGTGGTGCGGAAGGATCGACACATGAAGTACGCGTCCTTCAGGTCGACCGCTGCAAACCAATCTCGGGGAAGGATGCACCCGAAGATGCGTTCCTGAGTCAACATCTTGAACGGTAACCGGTGAAGGGCCCGGTTCAAGACACGCAGGTCCAAGATTGGTCGTAACCCACCGCCTTTCTTGGGTACAATGAAGTAGGAGCTGTAAAACCCCGTCTTCATATCGGCTGGAGGGACCGGCTCTATCGCATCCTTCGCCAGTAGGACTGCGACCTCCACCCGCAAAACAGGACCATCGGCCACCTTCACTGTTATGAAGCGGATGCCACTGAACTTGTGGGGATGCCGGGTGAACTGAATCGCATAGCCGAGACTGACGGTTCAAAGGAGCCATCGAGACGGGCTGGGTAGCTCTAGACAGGCTCCCAGACACCGCGCAAGTGGCATCAACGGAACTACAGGCATACCCGCAGTGGGGCAGCACGGAAGAACGCAGGGACCCGGCCCGGGCGTCTCGTAGCCGGTCCGAGGCGGGGTCTGGGTGTGTGTAACACTGACCTGCATTCGAGCAGAGGGTGCGTGGGTAGTCCGTTGGTTCATCCTCCCGATCCACCCACTGCTGCTCACTGGCAAGAGAGGAGGGTGAGTGCGATACGCACTAGATCGTCCACAACCCACCGTCCCCTCTGGGGACCCAGAAATAGAAGAATTGCTCTTTGTCGAGTATTTGGGTACCATGACCGAGAGGTCAGTGGCGGAAAAGATGAAAAGATTCTCCGCCCGGCCCTCCTCGGGGGAGGGAGTGGTGTGCTTACCATCTCCAGAAGAGCAGGTCCTTCTACCTCTGGGTTGCCCGTCTCAGGGCCTCTTGCTCTTTCGCTTGCCACCAGGTTTGGCGGGGGCCTGGACGGGCGGGGCGGCTGCCCTGCGACCGGCTCCATGGCGCAGCTTTGCTGGACCCCCGGCAGCGGTAGGAGAGGGGAGGTGCCAGGGGGACGCCCTCGGTGACGCAGCAGTGGCACGCCGGGGCAGGATGTTACTGATGGCCTCCGTCTTTGGTCAGCGGAGAACTGCTGGGCAAGTTCTCCACCTTGTCGCCGACAGGCCGGCCTGGGACACGGGGGCGTTCAAGAATCGTGTCTTGTCTATCTCGCGCATGTCAGCCAGTCACAGCCAGAAATGGCGCTCCCGGACCACCATAGTGGACATCGCACGACCCAGAGACCGCGCCGTAACCTTCGTCGCTCGTAGCGCGAGGTCCGCCGCGGTGCGGAGTTCTCTGCGAACTTCCGGGTCGTGACCACCCTCGTGCAAGTCCCTCAGTGCCTTGGCCTGGTGCACTTGCAATCACGCCGTAGCGTGTAAGGCGGAGGCAGCTTCTCCACCGGTTGTTTAGGCATCGCTGGCCAGTCGAGTACCTGCAGACTCGGGAGGGGAGGCACGGTTCTCCCTGACGGTTGGAGGCGGTATTAGGACACAACTGCATCGCAACAAACCGCTCCACCGTGGGGACCCTTGTAACCCCCTAGCTGCCCAACCATCGAGGGTGGTGAGGGAGGAGGAACCAGCAAATCGGTTTCCGGCAGTAAAAAGGTGCAGTCCACAACCTGTTGAGCTCCTCATGCACCTCCGGGAAGAAAGGCACCGAGGCGGGGCGCTGAGAACCAGCGCGGACCACCCCGAGAACCAATCGTGCAACCTTGAGGGCTCGGGACACGGTGGAAGTCTCCACTCGAGCCCTACCCCTACGGTGGCCCGGGAAAGCATAGCCATTATTTCTGGATCCGATTCAGGCATTGCTACAGTCCCGGAGGAGAGCAGCACAGCCGAATCTTCCTCTCCAGAAAGCTCAAGCTCACCGTCCGATGCAGTGATTGACATCCAGTCGTCGTGAGGAGCCCCAAAGGATACGGCTGGTACACTCCTTGTAGAGAGCCCAGCACGTTCCACTGGCAGCTCAACTGGCTGCGGAGTGCCTCAGACCGCCCGCGCTACTGCCTGAAGTAGCCCCCCCTGGCTGCCGCCATGAGGAGAACTAGATGAAGGCAGAGGCAACGGAACTCCGCCCCTTGAGGAAACGGAGCTTGGCCCGCGACTCCGAGATGAACAACTTCCCGCAATGAGAACATGACTCATCCACAAACGCCACCCTAACGTGCTTAATGCCCAGACACGTGAGGCAGCGATCGGGACCATCCACCAAGGGCCAGGTAATGACAGCATCCAGAAACGCGGGTCTCAGTAGAGTAGTTAGGAGCAGAACGATGTGATCGCTCGGCTCCGAAGCGAAAAGCTGAATATGCGCTGCATCTGCTGCCTACTATATCACGCTGTGATCAGCGGCAGCTGGATGCAATAATCACATGCCAATGTGAATTGGCTCGTTTAGTTTACACTCGAAGTAGATTGGTATCTCCAAACGAGATCCCAATTCGTCGGTCATCCTGACGTGACGTAGAACGTGACCGACTGAAAGGGAACTAGGATTTACACAAGCTTCAGTCTGGATCCAGAACACCTGAGAAGAGATGATACCAACCCCTCAGAGGACCTCAGATGATGCCAACTCTGAAACAACATTCAGAACTACCACATTTTGCTTAAGTTTGATTGCATCATATAATAATTGCTGTTAATAGTGTTCATCGTCTGTTTGATTACGTCTTTAATTGATTTTTCCATACATTTCTGCCATACGTACATTAACTGACAGTCACACTGATAAGCTACTAGTAAATATTGTAGAAATTAATTTTCTGTAAAGTTGCTTTGTAACAATTTGTATTGTGAAAAGCGCTATCCAAATAAACTTGAATTGAATTGAAATGAAATGAATTGCACTGATCTGGAGTCTGTGAATTTGGAAACCTAATTATCACCACTTGTGGGTCATTGTTGGTCTTCATATAATCATCGAGTTACTGAGATCTTGTCACACTGATGAAGGCAGCAAGCTGAAACGTCTCTTATTTGTATTTATCTCCTGTTTAAATAAAGTGAATTTTAGAGTGCAGACCTTGAGTAACGATGAACATTATGCCACAAATGCTGTCGATAGAGATTAATTTGTACTGAACCTTTGAACATGCCTTTTATTCCTGTAAATATCTCACTGGAGTGTCTTGTGAGTGTCTTTTGACTCACTTGAGTGTCACTCTTGTAACATCCCAAAAACTTTTTCTCCCGTGGCACAAAACCCTGCCGTTTCCTCTCCCCGGAATCCATTCTTCTCTTTTTTTGCTGCTATATGGTTTAGATCTGCCTTTCTGTCTCGTACTTTCTCTCTCTCTTGCCTTGATTAAAGTCCCCGGAAAGCAACAATCGGAGCACTGCAGTGAGGACGCTACTGTCATTCTCCTCAATTAGAGTAATTACCCCCCGTTCATTTGGCGGCTAATCACTTCATTAAAAACAAAATGGATAGAATTAGCATAAAGAGTGGTGGTTGATTTAGCTGCGGCTTCTCTGTCTTTGCCCCCTCCCCCCCCTCCTCCCGCAAACATTGATCCCAGGGATGATCAGAACGGTGGTGACGCCACACTCAGGATCTGGTGATGGAAACAGCCTGCCTCTCGCATTCTTTCTCTATTAACTATCGCTTAGTCTCCCTTTACAGTCCAACATTTAAGTGCTGAACTATTTAAAAAGATCATGAAAAAATCAAATATCTGTTTGAAAGTTCACTGTATTATGAACACAAGCCTTTTTGAACTCAAAAAATTATTTATTAAAACTAATCTGCAAAAAAATCAAGGTCTTATAAAAATACTAATAACTCTAAAACTAAAAATCATTAAAAATATTTTTTTGTAGCTGAAGTGAAGTCGAAAAAAAAAAAAAAAAACTTTTGGCATGTAACTGAAACAAAATAAGTTGACGTTGAAGTACTAAATTACACAAATAAAAACTGAAATAAAAATAAAATAAAACTAAATAAAATAAAAAAAATACTATAGAAGTCAAACGCATGACTAAAACTTTAACTAAAATTAAAATAAAAGCTAAAATAAAAACGTTTTCAAAATATTTATTAATACTATAATAGTATATAGATAATAATTAAATAACACTGGTCTATAAAAAAACTGAATCTAATGAGGAAGTAAAGATTTTAACTAAACTAATTTAAATATGGGAAAATCGGCCAAAACACTTTTAACAGTTTGTGTGGTTCATTTCAGCATATATTATTGGTGAATATGTCTCAATGTAATGCAGGCTTTGCAAAGAAGCTGTTAATGATAAAATAGGCAGAACAGAAAAAAAAATTAAAAAAATAAAAAAATTGACCACGACAACAAACTCCACAGCCTGTTTGTGAGTGCTGTTTCTCATTTCACATGTGAAAAGAGCAAAAAATAGCCCATTTCATTCTAAGGGTCAAAGAAATAGAAGAAAATAGTCATGAAAAACTAAACCTGGCTGTTCTGCTGCATAGAAAAACACTACTAATATTATAAGAGAACCCAAAGATTGTATATATACCAAGGCGGTTCACTTATATTACTATGAATGGGAGAAAATGCAACATGCAATATGGCGGAATAAGTCCCGCGCTATAAATAAAAGTGCCAATTGCCAATTGGTAAAGTCACAGAAGCTTTGGTTCCCATAGAGACAATCATTGTCCTGAGACGCGGGCTTGACATTGCAAATGCACATTGGCTGGACCGAACTGAAATATATGCTTTTTTATATGCTTTTTAATAACTTAATGCTATTTACGTGCTATTTAAGAAACTACATTTATGGGACCTTTCATATCAGATTTTGCTGCTAATGCTAAACTATGCTGTTTAAATGTGAATTTAGCCAGCAGTTTTTAAGAATTCGGCATTTCAAGTAGATAGGAGTAGTCTGGATGCCCCTGAAATAGCGCATAGGTGTGGAGGAAATTTTATTTCTATCTGAAATATTAATATTATTTGCTTCACTGTACTAAAGGGTGTACTTTAGACTGTCTCTGAGTGCGTCAGTATGCTCAATATGCTGAGTTTTCAATAGCGGAGAGATAAACAGAAAATCTATTTAAGGGTGTGTGTGTGTGTGTGTTGCAAAACAAGTGTTGAAAATAGAAAATTGCATGGAAAAACCAAAAAATAGAGGGGATGTAGAAAATATGGCCGCTGAGGGAACTGACTTTCTTGAAAGAGACTTTAGTGAAAAAAATGGCCATTTAAGCACAGACACATAGGTACAGATGGACTCTGGTGCATGCTGGGAAATTTTTAAGGCAGAAGGATGGTCTCACCACGGTTGAGAGTGGGAGTGCTGTTGATGTCTCCAGCCATGAAGGATGACTCTGTCTGCTTTCGCACCGTGTCGTTCCACATACGACGAATTCGACTCTGAAACAGGTGAGCGAGGTGAATTGGTATATGGAATAGAACAGCAGTCTATAAATAGCAATGCTGTCAGTGTGCATGCGTGTCACCTGTCTGTGTACCGCTGCATGACGTGCCTGGCTGCCAGTGTAGTAGCGGTTGTTGGCACGAAGGGCAGAATTCTTCAATGATCCATGAGAGCTCGTAGTGGAGGTGCGACTGCAGCAGTAAGAATGACGCAGGCACTTGCTGTACTCCTTATGCACCTAAAACACATTTGCACTTAAGCACTTACTGTAGGTAAAGCAACTAATCGACATGAAAACATAATATGTAATGCTTTCAGACACATAACTGCATATTAATTGCAATTAAATAAAAATGCATTATAGTTTCAATTATATACCACTTAGAATTAAGGCCAAAAAGGCCTTCCGTCGGGCCACTCTGCCATAAAGCCCCGACTGGTGGAGGGCGGCAGTGATGGTTGACTTTCTACAACTTTCTCCAATCTCCCGACTGCATCTCTGGAGCTCAACCACAGTGATCTTTGGATTCTTCTTTACCTCTCTCACCAAGGATCTTCTCCCCCGATTGCTCAGTTTGGCCAGACGGGGGGGGGGGCCAGGGGCCTAGGAAGGGTTATGGTCGTCCCAAACGTCTTCCATTTAAGGATATGGAGGCCACTGTGCTCTTAGGAAACCTTAAGTGCAGCAGAAATTTTTTTGTAACCGTGGCCAGATCTGTGCCTTGCCACAATTCTGTCTGTGAGCTCTTCAGGCAGTTCCTTTTGACCTCATGATTCTCATTTGCTCAGACATGCACTGTGAGCTGTAAGGGCTTATATAGACAGGGGTGTGGCTTTCCTAATCAAGCCCAATCAGTATAATCAAACACAGCTGAACTAAAATGAAGGTGTAGAACCATCTAAAGGATGATAAGAAGAAATGGACAGCACCTGAGTTAAATATATGAGTGTCACAGCAAGGGTCTGAATACTTAGGACCCTGTGATATTTCAGTTTTTCTTTTTTAATAAATCTGCAAAAAGTCAACAATTTGTGTTTCTGTCAATATGGGGTGCTGTGTGTACATAATGAGGAAAAAAAATGAACTTAAATGATTTTAGCAAATGGCTGCAATATAATAAAGAGTGAAAAATTTAAGGGGGTCTAAATACTTTCCATACCCACTGTACGCAAAAATTGAGTATAGCTACACTCAAAAGGCTATGGTTTAAGTGAGAAATTGAGCATCTGCAAGTTGCAAAACAGTGCTGCGCTGCTTTGTTTACTGCGGTTACGGGGGAAATGGCTATATTCCTGGCGAAAAGCGAAAGAATGAAGAGAGAATGAATTTGCATTTTTCAGTAAGCCCTTCTGCTTTTTGTTTTAGTCCAAAGCCAACAACGACACTTATTTTTACGCAGAAAACATGCAGTTTGACATACACGCAATTTAAATAATTTTTTGATAATAATTGTTTAAATTATTTAACAAATATAACCCCCCAAATGTTGACAGGTATGCTACCAGGTTTATGGGGTTTTACTGGTTAAAACTTGATAAAACCAGTAAGTGTACCAGCTGTAGCACGTGTTTTCAGGGAACACAAGAACAAAATACTTTTTTAAAACTAATTACATAAACATGTTCCCTCTTGTTCTTATGCTCTAAATATTTCTGCAGAGCAGAACATCGATATTTTGAGAATTACCTTCCTGATAAGGAAGGAAGTGTGACCCTGAGGGAAAGAATAATTGAGGACAGTCACAAGGTTTGTGCACATACACAAATATAATCATTCTGAATTATAATAATTGCCTACGTAGGTGTAATGAGTAGGCAATTATTACAGAACAACACATACTTCCACAAATGCATGAGGCTGATTGGTGCAATTTGTATGAACTGTATTACCAGAAACAACAAGTCTATGTACTATCCATTTAATAATTACAATACACAGCCAAAAAGACCATATTAATAAACCATACATCATTAGTTTTAAGAACCATTTTGCATAAGCCATACAGTAGCCCTAAAAAAAGCATGCAACTATACCATAAAAAACAAATGTTCCTCCAATCAGCTACATCTTGACCAGTAGTAGTAGATTTATTAAAGAACTTTTTTTTGTTACAATTTACTCTATTTCTAGATTACTCATTATCGGAAGCCAGCTATAAACTATTTTTTTACTTTTATAAGTGGGTTGTCAAAGTAAAACCAGTAGAGGCCAATGGCATGGATAAAGTTAGTATATGAAAAATATTTTGTAACATGTTGATTAATATTTCCTGCAACATGACGAAATTAGCATCCACCCTCACACACACACTTCCCCTTATCTCTCAAGCACAGTTATCAGCCTGTGTATGGGTCTTAAAATCAGCCTCCTTCTCATACTTCTCCTTTCTGTTGCCAGCAGTCTGGTGCTGCTTCTATTTTTGACACATGACCCAGTGTGAGGTGGTTGTAGAATGCTTGGCATGTCAAAGCATGAGGCTCAGAAGTAGAAGGCCCAGACCTTCTGTCAAACCCCCGCACACATCCTCCATTAACCACAATGTACTGTCAAACTCATCCTATGGGCTTGGCAATGGACTCTTAGATCTAACACCTTCTTTATAAGTATTTTTCCACCACAATCTCTATGGGTCAGTTCTCAAAGCAAAATTCCTCAAGGTAGGAAGCCATCATGCTGTTTTGCCATGTTCATTCACTCATGAGGGGTCTCACCACCTGTTGGGCCTGTAGTAGAGAAATCAGCATGGGTGTTAAACCCATTAGCCAGCGGGAAAATATTCCTATGCTTTCTGGTGAAGTTGGATTCTTGTTTCGCCACAAGGTACTTATTGGCTTTAAGATTTAGTTTCTCAATGTGTCTAAAGGCTCATTCACATCAAGAACGATAAGTATGGCGATAATATAACAATGATGATACACACCAAACATTGTATATTCTAATACATACTGTTGATACGTTGCCCACTGCTTTAAATGCTCATGCTCTTTAAAGTCGGATGGACTCTGACTGTCAATGCTTTTATCATTCATCAGCTGGAAGAAGTAGTTTGAAGAGTGATTCAAACAATATTGATCCTCTGTGTCGTTACTGTTATAGCTGTGGTTTTGATTATTATGAGCGTGAGCTGCAGTTATGTTGTCTGCTGCTTCAAATGCTAGCTCTTTAATATTGAGTGGATACTAATTGGCCGCCAATGTTTTTATCATTCATCAGCTGGGGGAAAAAAAACATTATTAAAGTGATTCCAGTGATATCGTTCGACTGTGCTTTGCTATTCTCATAAAATTAGAATGATTATTAAAACTTCATAGTTATAATACTTTGTGTGGTGGTAATGGGCCTAAACGCTGTCAACTATATTTTCACTAAGGCACTATCTGGGGGAAGAAAATGAAGAAAAAAAGTTTAGTTTTAGAACATATCATTCTTTAATACCTTCTTACATATCAATGTAGTAACACAATGGTTTCTTTGATTTAGAAATCACCTACCAAGAGACTAATTTGTCAACTGAAAATTGAGACCCGATTAATCAACCAGATTTTAAGATGACACTAAATGCTTTACCAACTATTTAGAAAGTGCTGTAGATAAGACATGCACTGAAACGCTGTAACACTTCTAAAGAAATCCACCACGATTGATTTCTATCTAGACTGTTTAGTAAGTGTAAGTTCCTAAAAGGAAATGAGTCACAAAACCCACTTTGAGGTGAAGGAAC
>JADLZN010005573.1:198249-245096 GCA_018155175.1 Sinocyclocheilus anophthalmus | reverse complement strand
CATCAATCTCCTTGACAAACAAACGAGCTCTAAATCTAGCAAACACGGGAGGAGATAGGAAGAGCCGTCTCCAACCCGTTTGCTAGATCATGAGCGATCTCCGCGTTCTCAGTCGCCGTCGTGCCTCAGCAGCAGCGGGACCGCAAACGCAAGATCACAGGCACGGACACACTACTCGGAGCGTGCCCGGCGAGAGCGGAACGTTTAACAGCGGGGGATAAAAACACAATCCGCCCTGACTGCGCGAGCTCCGCTCCTTATTAATGCTGCTCATTATAATATAAGGCATAATATTGTTTGCTTGTGTAACTGATGTTTGTGCAACTGGCGAGCTCTTTGACGCACTCCGTATCAATCTCCTCGGAGGAGCGTCGCGCCCTCTCCCCGGGGGGGAAGTACCGCAGCGCGGGCTTCCGAAACCCCGAGAGCGGGCGCCGGATCTGGTGATTACAGATCCATAAGCGAAACCCACGAGCACAGCCGCCGCTCCGCCTCGGCGAAAGCGGGCCGGCACCGCGAGGAACGCTAGTGAAGGCTCTCTTCTCAAAGAGAGCCCTTTGAGAGCGAAGCAAGGCAGTAACAACTATGCTTCGCTCGCAACCAAACCACGCACAGGCTGTGTGTGTCCCAACTCGTGATATAACTTTATCTTTGGGCAGGGAGGAACACACAACCTACAACGTGGCCTGCTCTCGCCCTTGAAATGCTTTTTCCTTGCATGAGCTTAGACATAGCTGGATCTTATAGACTTTGGACAGACAACAATAAATAAGACTCACAGAAAATAAATCGTGACCGACACACACAGAGAGCTTCGCTGAATGACAGAAAGCTTGCGCCGGCGGCACCTCACATGCTTTTAAAGCTTCCTGGTCACGACGTCACCCGCCGCGGACGTCTCGCCCATCGTTCGACTGATTACACATACGATTCAGAGCTTGGTATCGCTGAAGGAGTTCCCCTAGCGTTTCCGACGCAGCTTCTCGTTCCCTCGGGGAACCATGGTTACATTACGTAACCTGGGACGATTCTTAGTTCAAACACACCTTTGTAAAAAGGTGCAAATGATACCTAATGTATCAATTAATAAGACTAAGTTTGAATACTTGCAAGTCTCGTCTGTCTGAAAGAAAGGTTTGATGTAATCTGAAAGTTCCAGTGATTCTTGCTGAGGTTGGTTGATGAAAAAGAACCAGTTTGCATCAGAGAATCTTGATGAATGGAAAAGTCGAGGCCGAAGCCTGGCACGAACTTAGGGGGGGTTGCAGAAGCGTTCTAGCTCACATCCTCATCTTCTCAGAAACTAACAGAACCACCGAACCTGGGCGGGTCCCTAGTGTGAGACCTTTATGCTGTAGAAGATTCCCGCCTCTCAAAATGGGCTTGTCCAATGAGAAAGACGGAAATTCCAAGCGGGAGGTGGCAATTGCTGGAGGATTTTTACGACCCTTTGTTTGAGGGCATGGTAATTTGCAAATGTAATTCGCTTGGGGTGTGGATGCACAAACTAATAAAGATTCTTAGAACACTAATATGTTGCATAGGTATAAACATACAATATACACTCTCAATTAGATCATCCGAATACTAATTCATAGATACTAAACATGGTAGGGTTATATATATATATGTATGTAAGCTGACAGGAGTGAGTGTTTCGATCATAAGCCTGCATAAAACAGTAAAAAATATCAAAGACAACATACACAAACTGAAGGATATGTGTGTTCATTCAAAGAAAGGTTTCCCTATGAATTAATTAGTAGAAAAGTCCATTTCTACTGTGCACTGGGATTTTCGAGGGACATTGTAGTGGGAGGGGGACTTCGCTATTAAAATGTAGTTTATTCATGTGATGGCAAAGCTGAATTTTCAGCATCCTTCTCCAGTCTTCAGTGTCACATGATCCTTCAGAAATCATACTAATAAGATTTGGAGCTCTAGAAACATTTCTTATTATTAGCCATTGTTAAAAACGCTGTGCCTGCTTTTTCAGGATTTTAGATCTTGGCTGAATAAAGCAAAAAACAGCCAGTCTTTAAATGACAGTCTTGCTGTCACTTTTGATCAATTTAATGATTCCTTGTTAAATAAAAGTATCAATTTCTTTAAAAAAAAATCTTACTGACCCCAAATTGTTTGAACAGTAGTTTATTTATCTCTATTTATATCAGAGAGCAAGAACATGGGGAATGAAACCCCAGTAAAGTATGTCAGATTGTGATAGTCTGCTGCGTCCTCCACAACCGAGCACTCAGATCAAGCACTCATCTGAACTGTGGCATGCAAATTAATGCAAATGACCTGAACTTAATGCATTTTGCATTTAATTCCTTCAGTTAATCGGATGCTTAAACAATGCAGACAGCATGTTCTATCAGTGGGTGCACATAAACACTACAATCAGTGGGTGTAATTAATTCTCAGTGCATTCTCCCCTTAATAAAGATCGAAAATCTTCTCACGTGGTACTGTGTCTTGTCGATGCCGATGAGGAAGAGGAGCTCGGCGATGAAGAGGTTGATGCAGAGGTTCTTGTGGATGGTGTTGCGGTCGGTCTGCAGGCCTCGCAGGAAGCAGAAGGTGGAGATGCAGATGGCGAGACACACCAGCGAAATGACGATACCCACCCATGTGATCACAAAGAGGATCAGCTCGTGCATCCTGCCAGGATACTGAGAGACACAGAGAGATGGATAAGGGAAATGGTATAAACGGATAGGCTGCCTGAGGGAGAGTGACTTATGAAAATCCAGTAAATGTCAAGCTGAAATTGCTGTGTGTTTGTTTGTGTATTTTGCTCTTGTGTGTATAGATATGTGTGTTTGTCTTACAGACTGTGTGCAAGCGAAAAAGTTGTTCATGTGCATGAGAGCTATATTCAGATTTGTTTGTGAGCAGGTGATGAATGTAAAGAAGGAATATGTGCACGTGTGCACTTACGTTGGGTTCGTGGTGTACCATGAGAACGGCAAAGTTGGTTAGATGGCTACAAGAACAAGTTGTGTGTGTGCTGTTGGTTTCCATCAGCCTGCAACCCTGAGATGACCACTGGCCCGTCATTGAACGCTCAGAGTAGTTCCAGAATGAACAGTTTGGGCTGAAATGATTCTCCAGCTGCAAAGAGAAAGCAACAGAGAGACCGGAAAAGATCGGTATTCACACATAATGTTTTCTGTTTAGGACTCATGTGCGAACCCTTCATGGTCAGGGACCATCTAGCTCTTACAAATTGATTTCCACTGTATGTCTGAAATTGCCGTTTCTGCACAATTAGAGTGAATTATAAACAATAAATCTCTCATTGATTCTTGAGTACTGAGACATGTTACAGAACCGACAAAAGAAATTATGTTTGGATTCGTCTGTTCAACATGTTCAGAAGAATTCATGTTTAAGGGGCTCAAGCAATTTCCTGCTGCTTTCATTTGCTCACAAATGTGGGTTGTTCTGTCACAGCAAAAATGCATTATATATATATAGACACATCAGACATGTATGCTGATGAATGTATTGATACTACAGGGTGATGGTTTCAAACTGATCTTCTGCTTGTAGTGTTCAAAGAACAAGTACCTGAACAAAGAACAGAGCCTCTGCTTTAGAAAAAAACCAAAAAAAACCTTATCAACTCTTGAATGTGGGTGTTTCATTAAAACAGCAACATTCTGAACAAAAAGCTGAGAAAAGCGCGACCAGATCAGATTCAGAACAATGATCAAAACATAGATGCAATAGACTGCTTCCATCAACACCTCCAAAGTTGCACCATTTCCTGGACATTTCATTGGTATACACTCCACACACACACACACACCCACACCACACACACACACACACACACACACACCATAACAATATACATTATATAAATATATATAATGCCTTTTGTGAATGGACAAGAGCTGGGAGATTTTTCAACAAAATGTTACCCTTTTCAACCTAAAAATATCATAGGTGCAATTACACATATATATATGTGTGGTGTGTGTGTGTGTGTGTGGTGTATATATAGAAGATAAATGAGTATTTTTATGCTTAATTTATACTTTAATGCACACAAAATACATTAAAAAATAAAGTAACATTGTGTAACATTATTACAATTTAAAACAACTTATTTCTATTTAAATATATTTTAAAATGTAATTTATTTACGTGGATGCAATGCTGAATTTTCAGCATCATTTTTCCATTCTTCAGTGTCACATGATCCTCAGAAATCATACTAATATGCTGATTTACTGCTCAAAAACATTTCATATTAACGGCAATGTTGAAAACAGCGGTTTCAATTCTCGGATGAATAGAAAGTTCAAAAGAACAGCAATGTTTTGTAATGTGGGTAAGACACTGTTTTTTAACTACCGTTAAATGCAAAAGGCTACCGTGTACATGAAGTACTGAAGTCTGAGGACAGGTGATTTTAGGGGAAGTGGGGGATAATGAAACAAATCTTAATGCAAAAAAATTATAATTTTTATACATGATTTACACAGAAATTTGTTCATGTTTCATGAATGTTACCCCATGTGTGAAAGTAATGTTTTCTAAATGCAATGTAATGAAATTATAATGTAATCTTGCATCTTTCTCTGGGTGAGTTTATGTACCTGTAAATGTCTAAGTGTGAACACCACAGGCTCAGTCAGAAACACTCGACTGGACTCTTTATTGATCGACGCTGCGATGACGTGTGAATTCACTGCCAGGCCCCGCCCACTGGGCCCCGCCTCCATTTCCATCTTCACGGTTGCGTTTTCAGTGGACAGGAACGAACCCAGATTCTTATAGAGCACAAAGACCACTTTTACCTGGCCTGTACAGAGAAAAACAGCACAAGAAAGAGGGAGAGAGTTATTGAGTGGAAGAAGGATATGAATAACAACTAAGAGGAAAAAGGGAGCGGTAGAGTGAGTTGAGTGAAGGTTAAAATTATTTGGGCTGGGAGGGGGTGAGTGAGTGATCGGGGGATGAAGGAATTTTAATATGGAGGGCAACGGAACACTCATCCCTTCAGCACTCACTCACTCCATTTCTTCCGTATGAATATTTCATGTGCGTTTGTTTCAATCATACTAATCTCACTTCCCCTGATGAGAAGCAGTGAACGACGACGCGGCTTCAAAAAGAGGCTAAAAGCGGGAGTGGCGGAAAAAGCGAAGAGTAGGAGAGCTGATGGCGGGATAAGATGGCTAAGAGATGGAGGGGACAGGAAGGAGAGAAGCAGGAGAAAAGAAAAGAGTGCCGAGATTGCTCTGTCAGCCTGAAAATTATAGTAATCTAGTCGCCTCTCGGGCTGTTTGATTAAGAGTGCCGTTAAGAAACCATCAGGGAAGAAATGGTCTCAGCGCTTTTGTTAATCTGATTAGGTTTATTATTATCAACCAATAACCGGGTAAACCGAAGTGGACATTTCGCTAAGCTTCAGTGAAACTGCATAGGGTCAAGTCGTGGATCGTGATGGAAGGGACAGGAAGAGAGAGAGCGAGCTGTGACTGACCATTGCGGCTGTATTGTTTGAAGGTGGAAGCCGAGAGCTGGATGTTGCTGTCACTGGGACCGTTCTGAGGGAACGACAAATCCTGAGAATCTGTCTCTGTGTTCAACACACGCACCTCTAGATCTGAAGGCACACAAAAACACACACTTTGAAAGCTTGAACTGTAATAATACATAGTATTTAGTATAAGTTATACATTTTTATATTATAAATTATGCACTACTGTTAAGACTTTTTTTAAAAAAAGGAATGAAAAAGAAAAAAATATTTTTTTCACAAGGACACATTAAATTAATAAAAAGTGACAGTACAGATATTTATAATGCTACAAAAGATTTATATTTCAAATAATTCCTGTCCTTTTCCATACGAAGCAGCAAAACGTCTAGGTTACTTGTGTAACCCTCGTTCCCTGAAGGAGGGAACGGAGGCGTTACGTCAGTGACTGACGAATTGGGATCTCGCCCGAGAGCCAATCACCTTAGAGTGTTAACTAAACAAGCCAATGACAATTGGCGTGCGTGCTTCGCCACGCGCACCCCGCCCCGCAGCGCGGGTATAAAAGGAGAGCGCGTGCAAACGCACATCAGTTTTTTCGCTGAGGAGCCGAGACTACGTGCCCCGGCCGTACAGCGGTGGTACAGCAACTGTGGCAACGGAACGTAACGTCTCCGTTCCCTCCTTCAGGGAACGAGGGTTACACAAGTAACCTAGACGTTCCCATTCAGTCAGTCACGTTCAACGTTACGTCAGTGACTGACGAATTGGGATCCGTATGGAAAACGCCACTATTGCTGACCCCCTCCAGTGCCCTGCGGAAGCCGGCAAGTCCCCCACACCAGCTGGGTCAGAAGATAGGACAGCGGCTAGGCAGAGGTTTCCGCCACTGCTGTTCCATACAGTGGGGCATTGGATAACACTGGGAAAGCGTACCCAGTTGGGACGCTACGGAAGCCACATCCCGCACATAGGAGGTATCATGTGGAATTACACATATGGACTGGCCCAGGGCAGTACTACATATGGAAGTCTCTGCGGTAGACTCAACCCCCTGGGGTGAGATCACTACCCAGCAGAGATGGCAGTGAACGACTGCCAGGGAAAGACACGGGCTTACCGTGAGAGGAGCCGTACCGTGGAAGATTACACATGTGGGATCGCCCGAAGGGGGAATACTACACACGGGCACCTAGCCCAGCAAAAGGGCTGACCTTGGGCATGCACACGAGGGCTGAGCCTGGCATCTGGCGCTCCGCCACGCCTGACCGCCGAGGGTGCGGGAGGAAATCCACCAGGGTTCGCCATGGGGAACTTATTGAGGAGCACAAAAGCGCATGTATCCGGTCCATAGAGGGGAATGGCGCAGCAAGCGTGATCGACACCGAGCAGGTCCGGTGCTACTGCCTACCTGAGGCGAGTACACGAGAGGACACGGGCTCTACACGGAGATTATAGAATCTCGCAAACGTGTTAGGCGTCGCCCAGCCGGCAGCTCTACAGATGTCTGCTATCAAGGCGCCCTGCGCCAATGCCCAAGAAGATGCCACTACTCTCGTAGAGCGAGCTCTCACTCTGAGGGGGCACGGTAAACGTTGGGCCTGGTATGCCAAGACTATAGCCGCCACTAACCAGTGGGCAAGTCTTTGTTTGGAGACAGCCTTTCCCTTCTGCTGACCTCCAAAGCAGACAAAGAGCTGGTCTGAGGTCCTGAAGCTCCGCGTACGGTCCACGTAAATGCGCAGAGCGCGAACGGGACAGAGCAGAGCGATGGCTGGGTCTGCCTCCTCCCGGGGCAGCGCTTGCAAGTTCACCACCTGATCCCTGAAAGGCGTGGTGGGAACTTTGGGCACATATCCGGGCCGGGGTCTCAGGACAACGAGAGAGTTACCCATCCCGAATTCTAGGCACGAATCATCGACCGAGAATGCCTGCAGGTCCCCTACCCTCTTGACCGAGGCCAAAGCGGTGAGGAGCGCTGTCTTTAATGACAGAACCTTAAGCTCTACTGACTGCAGAGGCTCGAAGGGCTCCTCCTTCAGGGGTGTCAGGACCGAGGGGAGATCCCAAGAGGGTAACAGGTGAGGGCGCGGAGGATTCAGCCTCCTTGCCCCTCTGAGAAACCTGATGATCAGGTCGTGCTTCCCTAGAGACTTACCGTCTACTGCATCGTGATGTGCGGCAATGGCGGCAACATACACTTTCAGGGTGGAGGGAGACAGCCTTCGCTCCAACCCATCCTGCAGGAAAGAAAGCACGACTGCGATCGGGCATCTACGGGGGTCTTCCCGGCGGGAAGAGCACCAACCGACGAACAGGTTCCACTTCAGCCTGTAAGCGTGTCTGGTAGACGGGGCTCTAGCTGAAGCGATGGTGTTTACTACCGCTGGAGGTAGCCCACCTAGAACCTCCGCGTCCCGTCCAGGGACCATAAGTGGAGATTCCACAAGTCTGGACGCGGGTGCCAGAGGGTGCCCCCTCTCTGAGAAAGGAGATCCCTCCTCAGAGGAATTCGCCAAGGAGGGGCTGTCGCGAGGAGCATCAGTTCGGGGAACCAAGTCCAACTGGGCCAATATGGCGCTACCAAGAGGACCTGCTCCTCGTCCTCCCTGACCTTGCACAGTGTCTGTGTGAGAAGGCTCACTGGGGGAAACGCATATTTGCGTAGGCCCCGATGCCAGCTGCACGCCAGTGCGTCCGTGGTGAGGGTTCCCTCGGCCAGGGAGTAAAACAACTGGCAATGGGACGTGTCCGGGGAGGCAAACAGGTCTACCTGAGCGTCCCCAAAGCGCTCCAAATCAGCTGGACTGTCTCGGGGTGAAGTCGCCCTTCTCCCGGAAAGGCGGGCTGACGTGAGAGCTCGTCAGCTGCACGATTGAGCTCGCCTGGGATGTGAACGGCGCGAAGCGACCTCAGATGCTTCTACTCCAGAGGAGGAGATGGAAGGCGAGTTGCGACATGCGACGGGAGCATAGACCGCCCTGGTGGTTGATGTACGCAACGGTCGCAGTGCTGTCCGTACGGACCAGTACGTGCTTGTCGTGTAGCAGCGATTTGAAGCGGCGCAGAGCCAGCCATACTGCTTGCAACTCGAGGCAGTTGATATGCCACTGTAGTCGGGGCCCCGACCAGAGCCCCGCAGCTGCATTCCCACTGCACATGGCACCCCAGCCCCTGGCGGAGGCATCTGTTGACACAACAAAATGCCTGGATACTTGCCCAAGGGACAACCCTGTCCAAAGAAAGGCAAGATCTGCCCACGGGCTGAAGGTCTGATGGCAGAACGGGGTGACAGAAACCCAATATGTGCCGTATCGCCATGCCCATCTCAGGACCCGGTCGTGAAGCCAACACTGAATCGGTCTCATATGAAGCAACCCGAGCGGCGTGACAGCGGCTGCGGATGCCATATGCCCCAGGAGCCTCTGAAAATGTCTCAGTGGAACCGCCGTCTTGCACTGGAAGGACCCCAGGCAGTTCAGCATCGACTGCGCACGCTCTACTGAGAGACGTGCCGAGAGGTTGACCGAGTCCAGCTCCATGCCGAGAAAAGAGATCCTCTGAACCGGAGAGAGTTTGCTCTTTTCCCAGCTGACCCAAAGACCCAACCGGCTGAGGTGACTGAGCACCATATCCCTGTGTTCGCACAACTGCGCTAGGGACTGGGCCAGAACTGATATATCGGCCGATATTTGGTCCTTTTGAGATGATCAGCAGTGATAATCATGAATGCTCATCCTGTGTATCATTTCCAAAATCTACCAGCAGGCCTCTTGATCGATAATGCAATTTGTTTTCAAATAATTATATTGATTTTTAAGTAATATCGGTTGCATATCAGTCTGCGCTCTGGTCATCGGTATCAACATCAGCTATTAAAAACCCCACATCGCTTGAATAGTTTAATGCCCATGTAACTAATTCATGAACATGATGTGAAAATTGGAATGTATACTTTTGTGTAGTGGTAAACCGATATATCGGCTGATATTTGCCCTTTTTGAGATGATCAGCAGCGATAATCACGAATGCTCATCCTGTGTATCCTTTCCAAAATCTACCAGCAGGCATCTTGATCAATAATGAAATTTGTTTTCAGATCATTTTATTGATTATTAAGTAATATCGGTTGTATATCAGTCTGCACTCTGGTTATCAGTATTAACATCAGCTATTAAAAACCCCACATCGCTCAAATAGTTTAATGCCCATGTTAGTAACGTAACTAATCCACGAACATGATGTGAAAATTGGGATGCAGAGTTTTGTGTTGCGGTAAACCGATATATCGGCCGATATTTTGCCCTTTTGAGATGATCAGCGATAATCATGTCAACTTGTCTTGTGTATCATTTCCAAAATCTACCAGCAGGTCTGTTAATGGATAATGCAATTTGTTTTCAGATATTTTTAACTGATTTTTAAGTTGTATCGGTTGCATATTAGTATGCGCTCTGGTTATCGGTATCAACATCATCTATTAAAACCCCCACATCGCTCAAGCACTACGTAAGCGTAATTAACATCATCCTGTTCATAATTCTTCAGGGTTTGTTGTGTCATTATGTGCTTTTTTAAAAAAATGTCCTTTACTGAACATCAAATAATGTTGAGTCTTGATTGTTTATGGTGATTATCTCATGCAAATGAATGTTTTTGTTTTCGCAAAGGAATCTCTGTTAAAGGTGATTACAGAAAGCACTGGTAGATAGAGGCCTGCTCTTAAACTCCTGTTCTTGTGAGATGCGTTTGCATGGATCGGAGATGTAGTTAATCACACTAGCATTGAAGCCTGTATTACAGTTTTCTATACCGGTGACATCTGTTATTTTCTTCTTTCTCATACTTCTGCTTGTGATACTATCAAAAACCCTTTATATTTATAGACAATAGTTTATATATTATTCACTTCTTTAAAGAATAAACTTCACATTTGTACAAAATGTTCTTTTGTAATGGCAAGTGAGTTTGTTTTGATGGCTGATTGTTTATTTTTTAATTTAATAGTTTTTAATTCATTTTCTTAATGCTGTCCCTTTGCTTTGCTATAAGGCCTGCTTATGTTTCTAATTATTATTATTATTTAATGATATTTGTCAGATTGAAGCAGATTTTTAAAAAGTGTTTTCAGTAACTTCAGTAACACCTACCTAATGCATTGGGTATCATGAACTAACAATGTTTTATAATACAGTCATAAAGGAATAGTTCACCCAAAAATGGAATTTGCTGAAAATGTACTCACACTCAAACCTTTCAAGTTGTAGATGAGTTTGTTTCTTCATCAATTTGGAGAAAGAAGAGTATGGCATCAGTGTCTCGGGCAATGGATCCTCTGCAGGAAATGGGTGCCGTCAGAATGAGAGTCCAAACAGCTGATAAAAACATTCACAAGTAATCCACAAGTAATCCACAGCACTCCAGTCATCAGTTAACATCTGGAGAAGACAAAACTGAAACAAATCCATCATTAAATCCATATAACGCTTCTCCAGTGAAAAAGGTGCATCTCCTGTTGTTTCTCAGCACATCAACATCCAGCACCTTTATTTGTGACTGGAGCACAAAAGCAGTCATAAGTAGCACTGGTATATTTGTAGCAATAGCCAATAATACATTGTTTGGGTCAAAATTATAGATTCTTCTTTTTTTATGCCAAAAATCATTCGGATATTAAGTAAAGATTATGTTCCAAGAAGATATTTTGTACATTTCCTACCGTAAATATATCAAAACTTAATTTTTGATAGTAATATGCATTGCTAAGAACTTAAATTTAAGGTGATTTTCTCAATATTTAGATTTTTTTACTCCCTCAGATTCCAGATTTTCAAATAACTGTATCTCGGCCAAATATTGTCCTATCCTTTAAAAACACCATACAAATGGAACGCTTTCAGATGATGTCTAAATCTCAATTTTGAAAAAATTGACACTTAAGACTAGTTTTGTGATCCAGGGTCACATAGTTTAGAGCGTTTAAACGCTGCTTGATCTTTGCAGATTTCTCTCCTGATTCAGACGAGACAGCCTTTTCACTGGATGAAGCGTTATTATTGATTATAGACTCTATGTATTTTAGTTAAAAACACGTCTTAATGCTGGATTTGTTTCAGCTCCAGATGTTAACTGATGGACTGGAATGCTGTGGATTACTTGTGATGTTTTTAATCAGCTGTTTGAACTCATTCTGACGACACCCATTCACTGCAGAGCATCCATTGCAGAGACACTGATGCAATGTTTTTTTACTACATTTCTCCAAATCTGATGAAGAAACAAAAACTCATCGCTGACTTGGAGTCAGAGGGTGAGACATTTTCCAGCAAATGTTCATTTTGAGTGAACTATTCCTTTAAAGTTAATTCATAAATGCACTATTGTTCATTGTTAGCTCATGATCCTTCATAATGCATGAATGAATTGACATTAAGTAAAACTTTTAAATGCAAGCTTAAATGTTAACTTGCTGTATCTAACATTATTGTCAAGTGTTCCCGTGACTCGTGAGGTGTTTGGTTATGTAATTCAGGGCAGACTGTATACCGCATATGGCTGCAGGTTATTTGTGTTCTTCAAACAGACCTTAAATGATCATTGTCCTCTGAAGTGTTGAGCTCCTCTCAAGTCTGTTGGGTTGATCAGGTCTGGTCCTGCTCTCTGGCTGCTGAGAGACTCTCAGGAGTAAATACTGTCACTTCTGCCATCATTCTATCAGACAGTTCATTGAGTAGCCTGTGATACGGCTGTCATCATCACGCTGTATCAAAGCCGTATGCTGCTATTAATGTGTTATTGACTGAAATAGACTCAACCGAAGCTTTGAAATCTCATTCGCTCATTCAAAAATGACACACCAGGTTTGAGATCATAGATTCTCACATAAATGCAGCATCACAAATGAGATTTGAGGGGAAGATTACAGTCACAAAGCATCATAAATGTGTTTTTTCTTTCTTTTTTAAGTTGTAGTCACTATAAAATGTTGTTTTATGCTGAAGAGCGGCTTGAAAATTTTCCTTTTGTGTTGAAAGTCAAACAGGTTTGGAACGACACTATGGGTGATATAATAACAGATTTACTTTTTTTGGTGGGTAAGGCAACTAAAAAAAGTCACTTTGTAGAATGCGGCTGTTTAAACAACAATTGCACTAAATTCAACCTGGGTACATATCATAAAAGAGTTTAAGAAGTAATTGTGCTGTGCTGAAAATCCAATTAACTATGTGGGGTTTCTGATCAAAAACAACGGAATTAAAATGTGTTTGTAAATCTCTCAATTCTCATTATGCAATATTATCACCAAATCTTTTTGTCAACTTGTTTTCTTTCAGTTTAGCACAGGTTTTGCATTTCTTTTTGGAACCGATTGATTATAGGCCTCGTTGATCTGAGTTCATGCACCTCCGTTTTTAGTGAAAAAAGCATGAGTTGTGTACATTTTGGCAATGTTCACTCAAAAACTGAGGTGCATAAACTCAATGATCAATCGGTTCCAAAAAGAAATACAAAACCTGTGCTGATTGAAAGAAAACAAGTTGACAAAAAGATCGAATCCAAGATTTAGTAATAATAAAGCATAATTAGAGATTTATATGCAATTTTTTTGCAGGCCGGTCACTTTTGAGTGTAACAAGGTTGGAAAAAAGCATTTTTGGGTCCAGTGCGATGACATTAACTAGCATTTTTAGCAAAAGAAAATCCTCTCCGGATCAAAATGACTGGAAAACATCAGGATCTATATGGCTCTAATTATTTCGATTAATTCCATGTTCATGGAAAACCTTGAAATTTCAATGCATTTTAAAACTCTGATTTCCAGTAATAAGAAAAAAAGCCTGAGGGTAAGTACATTTTCAGCAAGTTTTCATTTTTGAGTGAACTATTCCTTTTCCATCTTGGCTAATGTTAATTTATAAATGCATGAATGAATTAAAACCTGGAAATTTCGATGCATTTAAAAATGGAGATTTCCAGGTCTAAAAAAGTCATGTAAATGAGTAAAAACTTGGAGAAGTCATGGCAATTTTATGAACTGAAACTGAAAGCATCCCAAAATGGAAAAAGCCTTCTCAAACCTTTATTTTTAAGAGTGTCTGTAACAGATTTGAAGTAATGGTGTGTGTTTGAACGTATTGAGTCTCACAGAAGTGTGTGAATCTGATGTGTTGCATTCCTGTTTGTGCTTGATTTCTGCAGCTGACGTGTGAGACGGATGCGTGCCGCATCGGTCACGAGAACAGAGCTCAACTCAACCTGTAAGTGTGTGTCGCATGCACTCAGACCAGAATACACTGTCTGAACCAGCCCAGATCAGCCCAGATCAGCCCAGATCTGAAGTGTTTCGCAGCGGGTGCTGACTTGCTGAACAAGAGTGTGGGCAGGAAATGTGAAATTAATCTTTGTAATACTGAAAACTCCTGCACATGATTCATATCTGGGCTTCGGTGAAGCTCAGCGCTCGTGTCACGTGCTGCTTCCACTGTGTTCAGCATAGCATACTAGAATACTACTTTAACTATTTCTGTTATGCATACTGTGCATAATATGCAAATTGTCTGTTTGCATGAAATACCCAGGTGACTTATACTGTATCGAACAATGCAATGCACTCAATTTGACCTATACTATTTTAGTTGTTATTAATATTTTGAATTAGCTTTAATTTTTATATTTTCAGTTTAAATTTTAGTTTAAGTTTTAGTAATTTTGTTGTAAAGTTTAAATATTTTTTAAATCTAATTTTTATTAGTATTTATTTTTATTTATTTATTCTGTTATCTATGTATTATAATTTAGTACATTAAGTTAGCACAATTAAGTTAAATAAATAAAAATGTTGCTGGTAACTAGCTGAATTATTATTATTTATGTAGTTTATTTTATTTCAAGTAAAGGTTTATGGTTTTAGTTTTCGTGACTAGAATAACCTTGAGGCATTGCTTTAAATTTTAAATTAAAATGTAAAATGCTAAAATATTTTGGCCAAAAAAGTCAAAAATTTGTATTTTTTTATTTGAATTTCATAAAAATGTCATCCATTTATTACACCGTTTTGAAAATTAATAGACTAAGAAAACTAATGGTGATGCATATTGGGTCAGTCATCAGAAATGATACGGTAAGATTGTGCAATATATATTATTATTTTATTAACTATTTGCATCTATTTAATTTTATTTAAATAGTCATTATGCATTTATTCAAATTGCTTAGAATAAGCATAAATCTGTTAATTGCTAAAACAATTACATTTACTTAAAAAGTATGAAGATGGTTAAATTATGGCTAACAATATTCAGTTAGTTAAAATACATAAAAAACAAATTGGATCTATTTATGATAATTATATAAACCTGGTTATTGTGTAAAATACATTGTTTATTAGTATTATTACAGAAGTCTGACCAGTTTCATTTAGGTATGATGACAAATATGCATTGCAATAAATATATAAGTTTATTAAAACTGTTTAATCCAAAAGCATGGAAATTTTATATGCAATTAAAAATACAAAAATCTTAAATTTAGGCTTTTTTTGTGTGTTTTTTTTGCACAGTGTGCATGAAGAAACCGAAAGTAATATAAACTATTATTTTATTTTATTTGACAACTTTTTTCAAACATCTTCTTGACTTGTATGTTCAGAAGTGAGTTTTCCCATGCTTGTACAGTTGTTGTTTTTTAATCAGGCTACTCAAAACCTATTGTTTTTAGTTAATAATGTTAGAGGCGTGTTTGCTGAGATGCATTATATGCCGATGCTTGTCCACAACCACTATGATGATGCCGGACTCTTGTGACTCTTCTGGCTCTTTTGCTGTGCAATTTCTGAACGTTTGTTTGTAACCAGAGACTTTAAATGTAGAAGCATGCGTTTGACATGAAGGTGCGTCAAGAGAATACATGCTTCATGTTCAGCCATGCATTCAGACGATCTGCTCTCATGTAAACAGTAGGACTGATGTGTGTTATAAACGGACGTGCCGTTGCATTTTCCAGCCTGGAAACCCCTTTCCGGAAAATAAAAACCACAAAGATATTAAATTACAGCCTGTTAACTCCAGGCATTTCTCCTCGGTCGTGTAGTTTCTGACTCAAACTAGAAAGAAATAAGTCTTATAAGGATATAAAGGATAAGTACGAGTTCCTGTCTGATTCAGATTCTAAATATTTTTGGGGAAATCTGAATAGAGATTAGGTGTAATTATCTGATTAGTGTATGAAATACTTTGCCAGAACACTTCATCAACTGCTTTCTGTGGTACATCTGACCCTGTAATCATCTCTTAACCAAAGAAAACACAAATAGATTGGAAAAATGTTTCTGGAATCTTTTTTGACGGATGCAGTGGTTGAAGCCAACGCTATTAAAGTTCATTAAAACTAAATCCATTAAAAACTTTACTTGTTACTTTACATAAACTAACTGAAATAAAATGAATACAAATAAATGAAAAAATTGTTCAGCTAGTTGCTAAGGCTCTGCTTTTTATTTACTTTAACTTAACTAAAACTAAAGGTAATGTAAAAATGAATAAGAACTATACAATAAAAAAATGGTGCAGAAACTAATTTAACTCAGAAATTGCTAGTACATTTAAACGAAATTTTGAAGTAAAAATTTTCGAAAAGTATTTTCTTGGAAAACTTGGAAAACATAATAATTCAAAATATTAATAAAAACTATAGAAGTATCTAAATGAAACTGAAAATAAGTTGGTGTAGAAACAATTTTCACTAATAAATTTATTACAACAATTACAAAAACTAAAAGGCACATAACATAAAACACACATGAATTGTAAGTAGAAAAACTGAATTAGTACTTAAATCTTGTTAAATGTACTCCAATACTCTTTTTGTTTATTTACAATTAGAAAAATCAGAGTATTACAGTGTATTGTTAATAATCCATCCATCCATTCCATGTATCCGTGCTCCCTCCATCCATCCGTGTATCTGTGCAATCCTCCATCCATCCGGTTGTATACGTGAATCCAGCCATCCAATCCGTGTATCCGTGCATCCATCCATCCATACATCCATCCGTGTATCCGTGCATCCATCATCCATCCGTGTATCCGTGCATCCATCATCCATCCGTGTATCCGTGCATCCATCCATCCATACATCCATCCGTGTATCCGTGCATCCATCATCCATCCGTGTATCCGTGCATCCATCCATCCGTCCATCCGTGTATCCGTGCATCCATCTGTCCATCCATCCGTGCATCCATCCATCATCCATCCGTGTATCCGTGCATCCATCATCCATCCGTGTATCCGTGCATCCATCATCCATCCGTGTATCCGTGCATCCATCCATCCATACATCCATCCGTGTATCCGTGCATCCATCCATCCATCCATCCGTCTATCCGTGCATCCATCCATCCATCCATCCATCCATACATCTATCCGGGCATCCATCCATCCATCCATCCATCTGTGTATCCATCCATCCATCCATCCATCCGTGCATCCATCCATCCATCCACCATCCGTCCATCCGTCCATCCATCCATCCATCCGTGTATCCGTGCATCCATCCATCCATCCATCGTGTATCCGGCATCCTCCATCAATCTGTGTATCATCCATAATCAATTCAGCAGTGATCCATCCATCCATCATCATCCGGTGTATCCATCCATCCTCATCCATCCATCATCTGTGTCTCCATCCATCATCCATCATACCAATCCGTTGTATCCGTGATCATCCATCCAGCCACCATCCAGCCGTGTGAGCCATCCAATCCATCCATCCATCCATTCCGTGTATCCGCCACCATCCATCATCCGTCCGGGAATCCATCCATCCATCCATCCATCCATCGGTCCGTCCGTCCATCCATCCATCCGTCAATCCGTCCGTCCATCCATCCATCCATCCATTCAGTTATACGTGATCCTCCAGCCATCCATACATCCAACGTTTACAAAATGGCTAGAAATGTTGATTGAAAATTGTCAATACTATTTTTTCAGTATTATTAAAATAAAACTAATTCAAAACAGAAACAAATATGTAGTATTCAGTGATACCCCCCCCCCCAAAATAAGTGAGATGGCGGCGTCATCACTAAATCATTTAGTTGCAAGATTGGTACATCAAGTTTGCTGGGCAACGATTAATAGGATCCAAAATAAACGTTTTCTTACATAATATAGTGTGGTACTGTAAATGTTGTTAGGGTTGTAACAGGTTCACGGTAAAACCACACGGTTCGGCACGCGCTAGGACCGCAGTTCATAACATTGAACTATTTTATTTCACTATTCTGACTTTTTTTCTGACTGTTTACCTCAACAATTGCGAGTTTGTCAATTCGGAGGAAAAAAAGCCAGAAGTGTGGGATTATAAACTAAAAAGAAAAAATGACGAGTTGATTTTTCTTACCAGAATTGTGAGATATATAATCTCAGAATTGCAAGAAAAAAATTCAGAATTGCGAGATAAAAATTCACAATTACCTTTTTCATGGCTGGGATAGACTGCTATGTTAAAAGGTAATGCGCCACAAGATAGGCTTCCGCCCACCCAAAACGTCAACAGCACTTAATATTAATCAAACAGCAACAACAAATAAATCACTCACTGCTCTTGATTGAATCATTTTTGTAACTTTAATAAGGATTAATCTTTATTTTATACAGTCAAATATGCAATGTTAGTTTACATTTGATTACTTTATTCAATTTCTGTAACTAAAACTAATGTTAGACCTTCCTAAAAAAACTGAAAATCACTGTTTATTTTACTTGTAGTTTTACTCCTCTGTATTTATTTGTGCTGTTGTTTGTAGTTAGATTATTCTTATTTTCTTTTTTTATTTGACAGTATCGTTTTTTCCCTAAACATAGCACATACCATACCAATATTAGAGTATATATAAATACACACACATACAGCATATATTTCGAAAATATTTACGTGTATATACATTTATATATTTATATTTTATATTATATATAAATATATGTAATATATAAACATAACATATTTTCTTAAATATATACATGCGTGTGTTTGAGTGAGTATTTATATATGCATAATAAATAACACAGCACACACATATACTATATGTAAACAAAAACTTGATGTGGATGCGATTAATCGTTGGGTTTCTTCATTTGGGGTTTCTATGTTCAGCTTACTTCTGTACTAGACTTTCTGCGGTGTATAGTATGCATACTGAGCAAAGATAAAGCTGAAGTGACTGTTTTTAGTTTCAGCATGTAAATCTGTGTTGAAATTTGATTCTCAGCGAAGATCATTATGCTGCTCTGTAATTAAAGTTTCCTTTAGCCTGCGGAAATAATTACAAGTAATGCAAACCTCCTCCTCCCTCCGCTCTTCTGTTTTATGAATAAAAAATCCATCATGAATATTAATGTTGTGCAGCTGGTGTTCTTACTCAGTTTCGCTCAGTATGTACTGTATACTGTCTGTTATTGTTTATATTGCATTCGCTTATCATCTTCCAATGCAGAAGCTAGGCATTTTAATTGATTTTTGTGTAAAAGTGTTTTCAGTCCAATTAAATAATGGCTTAAGAAAGAGTTGTTAAAAATCCCTTTAATAATAATTGGATAAATAGTATGCATACTAAATACTGCAGAAATAATAGTGACATGCTGTTGCAAACCAAAGCAATGGCACCTGTTGTTTATTTATTTCTATTGTAGATTTTTTTCTCTCTTTTTTTCTTTACTTGAATTATGGATTATACAGACTTAATTATTTAAAATGTATTAAATAATAATTATGTTTTTTGCAATTGATCAAATGTATAATAAAAAATAAATTATAAAAAAAGATAAATATATAACATACCAATAGAACTACTCGTAGAATGTTATATAAGTTTGATAATGTTCATATTTTTTTATGAAGAATTATTTGGATTTTTCATAACAATTATAAACAATTATTTGTTTTCATCATAATTACATTTTCAACTAGTAGGTATATGTTTATTTTTGCAGAGTATGATGATATTAGAGGTTAATGTGAAACTTAAATAATAAAATAAATAAATAAAGTTTATAAAATAAGAACTTAAATAAATGCATAAATAGCATACCAATAGAACACCAGATTTTTATTTTCATTTAAAAATATCAAAGCGAATATAATTTTGTAAAAATATCATGTTTTTTTTTTGGCCCAATTGAATACAAAAGAGGAGGATAATGTTCTGAATAAAAAATTAAAACAATAAATGAATGAATATGAATGTAAGGACCTACCAATTCGAACTACCCATTTAAAAAAAAAAAAAAATAATAATTTAAAATTGAATTATTTTTGGTTCCACTGTAGGAATGGAGTTTAATTCGATTGCACTGCAGTGTGGGAAGCAGTATTGTGTGGCGTCTGCTCTGTTGTATATTATACACACTTTATAGACACATATTGTGCACAGTATGCATGATGTAGACTGCAGAATTAGTCCAAGTATGCTGTTTAAAGACACGCTGTGTTTTTTGGAAGTAAGCGGATTGTGTGTGTGTGTGTGTGTGTGATCAGTGTAATCGCTGTGTTCCAGGACAGGTTTGTGTTTCCAGCTCATGGCCGCTGTTCTCTCGAGTGCTACTGTTGATTCGTGTGATTGAGTGTGACGCGTTATCAAAGATCACATGCCGCAGAGCCCCATCCCACAGGAGCCGCGTGGCCACTAATGAGCTGTGAAACACAGCACTAAAGCCAGTGCTTTATCTCCACATCATCTCCACACAGTTCTCTAGTTTTGTCCTTCACACTGTTCTTCCGTCCCCAGATTAGGGATATTCTCTGCTTTTCTCATAAATATCCATATTACCATGATTCTCAGTGGATTAGACGAAGTGTTACTGTATGAATCACTGCATGTAATATGGGTAGCACAATCTACCCGTCTACAATCTCCATCCATCCATCCGTCCGTCCGTGTATCCGTCCATCCATCCGTGTATCCGTGCATCCATCCATCCATCCGTGTATCCGTGCATCCATCATCCATCCGTGTATCCGTGCATCCATCATCCATCCGTGTATCCGTGCATCCATCATCCATCCGTGTATCCGTGCATCCATCATCCATCCGTGTATCCGTGCATCCATCATCCATCCGTGTATCCGTGCATCCATCCATCCGTCCATCCGTGTATCCGTGCATCCATCATCCATCCGTGTATCCGTGCATCCATCCATCCATACATCCATCCGTGTATCCGTGCATCAATCCACCATCGTGTATGCAGCATCCATCAACCATCCATCCGTTAACCCGTGATCCATACCACCTCAGTGTATCCGTACATCCATCCATCCATCGTTGTTCCGTGCATCCATCCACCATCATCCGTCGTATCCGGTTGTATCCATCCATCAATCCATCCATGCCGTGTATCGTGCATCCATCCATCCATCGTGTTCCGTTGCCTCCATCCTATCCATCAGTGTATCCGGTGCACCACCATCCTATCCGTGTATCCGTTGAATCGTCCATCCATCCGTGATCCGTGCATCCGTCCATCCATCCAGTGTATCCGTGATCCACTCAATTCACGTTATCAGTGCATCCGGCAATCCCATTCCGTGGTATCGTGCATCCATCCATCCCTCCGTGTATCCGTGCATCCCTCATCCATTCGCCCTCGTGTATCCGTGCATTCATCCATCCATCCGTGGATCAGTGTATCCGTGCATCCATCCATCCATCCGTTGTATCTGTGCATCCGTCCATTCCATCTCCGTGCATCCGTGCATACCATCCATCCATCCATCATCATGCAATCCTCCAATCCATCCGTGTATCCGTGCATCCGTCCATCCATCCATCCATCCGTGTATCCGTGTATCCGTGCATCCATCCATCCATGCCCAACCACCATCAGTGTATCCGAGTGATCCATCCATCCATCCATCCCTCCGGTATCCAGGCAGCCATCCATCCACCATCAACATCCGGTGTAATCAGTGCATCAACCATCCATGTATCCGTGCATTCACCATCATCCATCGTTGATCCGTGCATCCATCATCATCCATGTACCGTGCATCCATCCATCAATCAGGTCTCCGGGTATCGTGCATATCCATCCATCCATCCGTGATCTGGCATCCGTCCATCCATCCATCCGTTTGCATCTTGCATCCATCCATCCATCATCCATGCGCATACATCCATCCATCCGTGTATCTGTGCAAAAACCAATCCCATCCACCATCGTGCATACGCCATCCATCACGTTTGTATCGTGATCCACAATCCATCCAACCATCAATCAGTGTATCCGTGCATCAACCATCATCCGTGTATCCAGCAATACATACATCCATCCTCGTGTACTACTGGTGCATCCATCCCCCCATCCATCTATCCATCGGTACCGTGCATCCATCCATCATCCGTGGTATCAGTGCATCCATCCAATCCATACCATCCTGTATCCTGTGCATCCATCAATCCATCGTCCGTGTATCAGAAGCAGAATCAATTCGGAATCAGAAGAGCTTTATTACCAAGTCTGTTTACACACACAAGGAATTTGATCTTGCGACAGGAGCTTCCAGTCTAGAAGAAAGTACAAACATAGTGCAGACATACATTATAGTGTAGACATACATAGGAATAACACAGTAGGGATGTAATATAAAACTAATATAATAAAAAAAAAATAGAAAAATTGAATAATGTACTATATACAGAAAATAGATAGTATAGGACAAAAATGTATTGTTTAGAAATGTTAAAGATATGTTTATAAGTGTGAAGATATGCTTATTAACAAAAAAGTGGCAGTTTAATTAAATTATACTATGTTACGTTGGGAGGGACAGGGTATGAATTATGAAAGTAATGTTAAGAATTGAGTATAGCCTGTGGGAAAAAAAATAAAAAATGTTCTTTGTGATGGCTGGGTCTTGGTGGTCAGGGCTCTGGGCGTCGACCGAAAGGCAAAACAGTTCGAAGAGGAAAGTGGGTGGGTGGGTGAGGGGTTCCAAGGGTGATTTTTTTTTAGCCATTTTCCGCACTCGGAGATGTACAAATGATCTTTGGAGGGCTGGGCAGCCCAGAGGGGCACCAATAATCCTCGCAGCAGTCCTGACTGTCCGTTGTAGTATCTTGATGTCTGATTTGGTAGCTGAACCAAACAAGACAGTTATGGATGAACACAGGACAGAATCAATGAAGCAGGAGTAGAAACTGTTTAATGCAGCTCCTGTGGCAGGTGAATTCTCAGTGGCGAAGGAAAGTACAACACTTCTTTGCTTCGGGCCTTTTTGAAAGGAGTCTATGTGAGTGTCCCACTTCAGGGCCTGAGAGATTGTGGTTGATTGTGGATGCCAGCGAAACCTGAATGACTCCACTGCATTCACAGTGCTGTCCATGATGGTGAGTGCGGGGAGTGCAGGGGGTTTTCTCCTGAAGTCCACTATCATCTCCACAGTTTTGAGCGTGTTAAGCTCCAGGTTGTTAAGACCGCACCAGACAGCCAGCTCTTTAACCCCCTTTTTGACTCGTCACCGTCCTGGATGAGGCCGATGACTGTAGTGTCATCTGCGAACTTCAGGAGCTTGACAGAGGGGTATTTAGAGGTGCAGTCATTCGTGTAGAAAGAGAAGAGCAGTGGGGAGAGTACACATCCCTGGGGGGCGCCAGTGGTGATGGTGATAGTCCTGGATGTGAGTTTTCCCAGCCTCACTAGTTGCTGCCTTTCTGTCAGGAAGCTGGTGATCCACTGAAAGACGGATGTGGGCACGGAGAGCTGAGTTAGTTTGTCTGAGAGAAGGTCAGGCATGATGGTATTGAAGGCTGAACTGAAGTCCACAAATAGGATCCTTGAGTAATTCCCAGGTCTGTTGAGGTGTTGCAGGATGTAATGCAGTCCCATGTTGACTGCATCATCCACAGACCTGTTTTCTCTGTAGGCAAACTGAAGAGGATCCCGCAAGGGTCCAGTGATGTCCTTCAGGAGGGCCAGCACCAGTCTTTCAAAAGACCTCATGACCACAGACATTAGAGCCACACGTCTGTAGTCATTAAGTCCAGTAATTATGGGTTTCTTTGGGACGGGGATGATGGTGGAGCTTTTGAAGCAGCAGGGAACTTCACACAGCTCCAATGATCTGTTTGAAGTCTGTGTGAAGATGGGGCCAGTTGGTCAGCGCAGGTTTTAAGACAGGCTGGTGTCACACCATCTTGGGAGTGTGCGGAGGGTGCGGGGGCGCCAGAGATGTTCTAGATTTCTGCTTCCTGAAGACCAGGTTCACATCCTCTACACAGACCTTAAACAAAGGTTGAATGGTGGGGGAGGGAGGGAAGGGGTTTGCAGGGGTGGTAGGTGAATGTGTGAAGTGCAGATCAGAGTGGATGGGGGGTGGTAGACTATCCTTTTCAAATATGCTGTAAAACACATTCAGATTATCAGCCAGTTGTTTATTCTCCGCAGACTGTGGGGGTGGTGTCATGTACATGATGATGTTCCTCAGACCAGTCCATACTAACGCCGAATCGTTGGCTGAAAACTGTTTTCTCAGCTTTTCAGAGTAGTTATTTTTAGCCACTCTGATCTCCTTTGTTAGTCTGTTCCTGGCCTGGTTATAAACAAGATTTTATCCCCACTTCTGTAAGCATCCTCTGGCGTGACGAAGCTGCTTGAGTTTTCCAGTAAACCACGGTCTATCATTATTAAATGATAAGAATGTCATGGTAGGAATGCACATATCTTCACAGAAACTAATATATGAAGTTACAGTCTCTGTGAGCTCATCCAAATCGGTGGCAGCAGATTCAAAGACGCTCCAATCAGTGAGGTCAAAACAAGCTTGTAAATCCGGCTCTGCTTCATTAGTCCATCTTTTAACAATCCTTAAAACAGGTTTAGCTAATTTCAGTTTCTGCCTGTAGGTCGGTAAAAGATTAACCAAACAGTGATCAGAGAGCCACAAAGCTGCTCGTGGGACAGAGTGATATGCATTTATTGTGGTGTAACAGTGATCTAGTATATTATTGTCTCTGGTGGGACACGTAATGTGCTGTTTGTATTTTGGAAGTTCATGGGAGAGATTTGATTTGTTAAAATATCCAAGAATGATTAAAATAGAGTCTGGGTACCTTTGCTCCATTTCAGATATTTTTTAGGCCAGCTGTTGCATCGCGGCGCTCACACACGCGTCCGGAGGCACGTACACATTCACAAGAACGAAAGAGGAAAACTCCCGCGGCGAGTAGAACGGTTTACAGTTTATGATGAGTGCCTATAAATTAGGACAGCATACCTTTTTCAGCGTTGTTACATCTGAACACCAACTTTCGTTCATGTAGAAAAACAATCCACCACCTCTGGTTTTCCCCATTAACTCCACGATGCGATCCGCTCTGAACAGCTAGTAGCCCAGCAGATGAAGCGTGTTGTCCGGAATGGCTTCACTCAGCCAAGTTTCAGTGAAGCACAGTGCAGCAGAGATTGAAAAGTCCTTGTTGGTGCGGGTGAGGAGAAGAAGTTCATCCGTTTTGTTAGGAAGGGAACGGACATTCGCGAGATGAATGCTTGGGAGCGCAGTCCGAAAGCCGCGTGCGCGGAGCTTCACTATGGCGCCGGCGCGTTTCCCTCTTCTGCGTCTGCACCCGTGTTTGAACAACACCACTGTACCTCCGACTAGAATGTCCAACAAAACGTCCGAATAATCAAAAACCGGAAAAAAATTGTCTGGGATGTGTTGCTTAATGTTAAGGAGTTCGTCTCTGGTAAAACATATAGAAGAAGAATGACAAAACACAGAACAAACAAACAAAAACAATAGAAGAATTGCGGAGCTCAGCATCCTTGCTGCCATTTGCGGCGCCATGCTGATGTTTTTATCTGTGCATCCAGATGGATGCACATATCTGTGCATCCATCCATCCATCCGTGTATCCGTGCATCCATCCATCCATCCATCCATCCATCCATCCGTGTATCCGTGCATCCATCCATCCATCCACCATGTATCCGTGCATCCATCCATCCATCCACGTGTATTTTGCATCAAATCCATCCGTGTATCTGTGCATACATCCAATCCATCCGTGCTATCCGTGCAATCCAATCGTCCATCAATCCGTGCATCCATCCATATCCGTGTTCAGGGCATACCATCCCTCCCCAATCCCTGCTGTGATCCATTGCATCCATCCATCCATCCGTGTATCGGTGCATCCATCCATCCATCCATCCGTCCATTCCCTCCATCCAGCCATCCATCCATCCATCCATCCATGTATCCGTGCATCCATCCATCCGTGTATCCGTGCATCCATCCATCCATCTATCCATCGTTCTGTTGTTCTATCCATCCATCCATCCATCCGTTCATCTGTGCATCCATCCATCCATCAGTGTATCCGTGCATCCATCCATCCATCCATGTATCCTTGCATCCATCCATCCATCCGTGTATCCATCCATCCATCCATCCATCGTGTATCCATGTATCCTCCATCATCCATCCGGTATCCATGCATTTATCCATCCATCCTCGTGTATCGTGCATAGCCACCATCCATCATGTAATCCATGGCACCATCCATCATCCATACGGTATTGTGCATCCGTCCATACATCCGTGTATCGGTGCAGCATTTCATCCATCATCCATCCATCCATCAGTGTATCCGTGCATCCATCCATCCATCCATGTATCCTTGCATCCATCCATCCATCCGTGTATCCGTGCATCCATCATCCATCCGTGTATCCGTGCATCCATCATCCATCCGTGTATCCGTGCATCCATCCATCCATACATCCATCCGTGTATCCGTGCATCCATCCATCCGTGTATCCATGCGTCCATCCATCCGTGTATCTGTGCATCCAATAACATACATACTGTATCCATGCGTACATCAATCCTCCATCCATCCGTCGGGGTGGGGGTAAATGTGCATCCTGACCGTGTATCCGTGCAAAGTCATCCATCCATCCACCCAACAAACGGTATCGTGCCTCCATTCCATCATCCGGTATCCGTGCATATACATCCATACATCCATACGTGTATCGTGATCCATCCATCCCTCGGTATCCGTGCTCTAATCCATCCATCCATCCATCCGTGCATCCATCCATCATCCATCCGTGTATCCGTGCATCCATCATCCATCCGTGTATCCGTGCATCCATCATCCATCCGTGTATCCGTGCATAATCCATCCATCCCATACGTGTATCCGTGCATCATCAACAATCCATCCGTGTATTCCGTGCATCCATCCTCCATCCGTATATCAGTGGCATCCATCCATCCGTTGCATCCATCCATCATCCATCGTGTATCCGTGCCATCCATCTGTCGCATCCATCATTGAATTCATCCATCATCGTGTACCCGTGCATCCATCCGTCCATCAATCGTGTATCCAGTGCATCCATCCGTGTATCCGGCATCCATCCGTCCTTCATCCGTTGTAGCCGTGCATCCATCCATCCATCCATCCCATTATGTTTTTAATTCAATTTTTTTTAAGTTGTTTTTATTTTTATACAGTGTTTAAACTAAATTAAAATGTTGGGAAATGCTGCCTTCGCAAACAAGCCTAGGTTTTTACAAAATATTATATTTATTTATTTCAGGTTAAAGTATAATTTATGGTAAAATAATCTATACTGATATTATTCATATTACTATTTAAACAATTAATAATTTTTTTTTAAGGTGTATTTTATTTTAGTTGATACAAAAAATAATTAGGAATACGATAAAAATAACTGCTGGTACTATTATATATATATTGTGAAATGATGGAAACATTTATTGTGAAGTAAATAATAAAATAATGTCATTTGTTTGTTTAGAAAAGGCAATGGCCAATGACTCCATACTGGTAAGTAACCACTTTTCCAAAATATACGTATATAAATTAATCCAAACGATTCCTGATGAATAAAATCAAGCCCTGAACTCTATTTTTTTCTCAGTAATGATCCTTTATCACTATAATTAGTCCTGTTATGGAAGTAAATCAGTTAGAAATGCCATTTTTCTCTGACTTCGGTTTGTTTATGGCCCGACACAGATTCCCCTCGCACTCCTGTCAGTCTCCCAGAATGAAAAATTAGTCATTTTAGTTTAATTTTGTATGTTTAGAGGAGGCGCGCGGTGCGCAGGGGCCTTTGTGCATTCGAGACTCGACTTCAAGAGCGGCACTAATGCGAAACACAGAGGCCGAGGATAAAAATACAACCAAGCCGTGTGTTTTCTAACCGTGTGTTTTCTCCTGCCAAGACACTGAAGTCTGCAGCTAATGAGAAGCACGCTGGACAACACTTTATACGACTTATTCCCAAACAGCCTTATTAGCCAAAGCAGAGCTGATGCTGATGGGAAAAGCAGCTGCCGTCGAGCGAGTGTTTGGATGAGACGACGGCGCTCACTGTGTTCAGGGTTCATGAGGGTTTGTTCTGTCAGAGTCTTTACTGCGGTTCACCCAGAACTAATGTATCTGTCAGCGGCCCGTCAAACTCACTGAATTAACACCGACAAGTGTGCCAGGCTTTATGCAAACAGAAATGCAAACGGACGAATTGCACTACAACACGTCCAGGTCATGATGCATCCTAAAATCAAAAGGGAAGAATATATGTTAAAGTAAAATATAGATATTTAAAATACATTTTGCATCTTTTTTGCATTTTTACAGTATTTTCATCACAATTAAACACGTGTGTATTTATTTATTGTGTATTTTATTTATTTAAATTTTTATAATAATATAATATTAATAAATATTTTGTCAATATTTATGTTTTAGAAAATAAATCATAATTAAGCAATGTATTAATACTGAATGAATGCCAAAATCTGTGCCTTTATTTGTGTTATTTATTTATTTATGCAGTCTGAATGAATGTATAAATTATTTTCTATTAAACTGTGATGCTGTGGCATACAGTATGGTGTCCCGATCTTAAAAACTTTTAATAATTCAGGGTGTGACCTTTGATCCCTGTTGAATAGATATTATCCAGTTTATTGATTGTTAACTAAATCTAAAACAAAACTATTGAATTTGAATTGTTTCATTATGGAAATAATAGAAATTAATAAATATACATACATTTTAGATGAAAAACATTGTTTAAATTATTAATTGTATTTATTCATTTTAGATTATTATTAATAAAAACATTAATATGAATTTATTCTGCCAAGTAAATAATTAAAAAACTATAAAAACATTTTTTGGTAATTGAAATAAAAACTGTAATAAAATAAAATATAAAATATAAGATGAACAACCAATGCAATAAACTCAGTTTAATTTGAAGCACTAAATTACTAATAACTAAAAAGTTAAATAAAGAAAATAATAAATAATAACTAAAAATAAAAGTTAAATAAGAAAAGATATAAATCAATAAAAAAAATATAATAAAGCACATAAAATCCTAAAACTTAAACAGATTAAAATTAAAACTGAAAATATAAAATAAAAGCTAAATGAAAATATTAATAAATACTATAAAGTTAAAAACTGTTAAACAACACTTTATATCTGGATGAATCTGTAATATTTATCTTTGTTGTCTGTTACGGTGGAAAGATGTGAAACTCTTAATGTTCCCAAACAGGCTTCATTTCCTTTAAATGCAATATGATTCCTTATTACTTTATGTGAAATATGAGCTGGACTTGTTCATGACAGGTTTGGTGAGACAGGAACAGATTCTCTGTCAGTAATATTACTGTCAGTAACACTTTTTCACTGGAGGAAGAGTTAATATGGATTATAGACTCAATGTATTTTAGATAAAAACATCTTAATGCTGGATGTGTCTCAGCTTTTGTCTTCTCCAGATGTTCACTGATGGACTGGAGTTCTGTGGATTATTGTGATTTTTTATCAGCTGTTTGGTTTTAATGAGTTCCGACACAAAGACAGAAACGATTCATGAGCCACAGGAATGCCCATAATGTCCCTGCACTCGTTTGTGTGCTCTATTGGTTCGACAAACAATCTACAACTGATGTGTCCCATTTAATTCAGTGTCTTATCAGTCTGTTAATAATCTTTCTGCGCCAACAACCGTATTATTACAGCCCTCATATGCGTCAAATCTTACTGTTTTCACATCTGAACATAACCATCATTATTTTAAAGCAGTCATACAACAAAAAATTGAGGAGAACATCAGGTTTTTGCAGCGCCCTTCATTCCCTTGTGATTCGCTTCTAATGTTGTTGTGGTGCCACAACGTATCCAGTTTGGCTTTTTTTCTACATTTGTGTTATTATATCTGAAAATAAAGCTTCTTTATTGGCATTGATGATTCCATGAAGAATCTTTGGAGACATTCCATTGCATTATAGTGTAAGGTCTTTATATGTTCATATGCTTACAAATGTCCCTCTTTTAAGAGGTTCTTTGGGGAACCCAACGTGTGTTTCTTCTGCTGCATGGCTGCAAAAAGCATCAACACAAGCACAAGAATGTGACCCACGACTAGTCAACACAGGCCTAAAGCATCAACTAGTTGTAGAACCAGCCAGTTCGACCCGGACTCTGGTGAAGAATGGGCACTGGAGGGGAATGTGGCTCGTAAAGGCATTGAGTTGTTAAATTAATGAATTTTCGTGGAAAGTTCAAAGTGAACCTAGAAGGGCCCTGAAGTGCATTCTGGGGGTTCACAGCGGAGTCACTGGAGTACGTTACATAATGAAATTAATCAATAGAGTTCTGCTCTCACTGACCGCAGGCTCGTTTTATAGAAACCAATACGCTCAGTCTGTGTGTTATTTTCTCTTTTGGCAATAAAAATGCAAATAAATTTGGCTGATATTAAATTCAAGGTGGATGCAGTGTTATTTTTATAGTATAATTAATACACGGTTATAGTTTTTATTAATATTTAGAATTAGTTTATATTTTTATTCGTTTAATTATTTTTTATTACTTTTTATTTCAGTTTTAGTTTTAGGTGTTTTAATATTTCAATGAGAAATGTTGCTTTGACAACTATTTGAAATTAAAAAATAATATTATTATTTCAGTTAACATTTTTATTTTATTTCAAGTATGTTTTAAAAAAAAGTTTTAGGTTTAGTTAACGATAATAACAATTGTTGAATGATATCTATATATGTTGTAAATATGGTCATTTAGTCAACATTGTTTGCTTGTCTGTAGTTCGTTTCTGTACCTGTTTAATTTACAGTATTTTCTCTGTATTTACAGTAAACACAAAGATAAGAATTGTTGATGTTTGGGATGAACTGCTCATATACAGCAGTTTCTCCTCACAACAGCTTGTAAGATTTAATTTCTTATTGTGTTATTGCATCAATCAATCATACAGGGAGATGTTCACATCAGGAAACATCAACACAACAAAATAGACATCTGAAAAACACTTCTGTTTCAAAACCGTTGTAATTAGTGCATTAATAATGATAGTATTGTTTGATAAAACATATGTTAATTGCATCAAGCCTCTTCAGAGAGAAACCGGGTTTAAAGTCGACATGACGTAAATTCATGAAATCTGTTTTCTAAGTGCATGTTACTGATCTTAGTGTGAGTGATTCATCCATCTGTATGTTTCTTTTCTTTTCTTTGTTTTTTGGTAATGTTTGACCTTGTAATGTTTAATGAACCTGCACCTTTATGCTGGTTTCTCCATCGACTGCCATTCAAATCAGCTGTGCAAAATAAATCTAAATATCTTTCTTGTCACTCAGCACTATTGTCGAGGTCACTACGACCATCTATCTACAGTATCTCACAGAAGTGAGTACACCCCTCACATTTTTTGTAAATATTTTATATCTTTTCATGTGACAAAACTGAAGAAATTATACTTTGCTACAATGTAAGTAGTGAGTGTACAGCTTGTATAACAATGTAAATTTGCTGTCCCCTCAAAATAACTCAACACACAGCCTTTAATGTCTAAACCGCTGGCCACAAACGTGAGTACACCCCCTAAGTGAAAATGTCCAAATTGGACCCAAATGTCAATATTTTGTGTGGCCACCATTATTTTCCAGCACTGCCCTTAACCCTCTTGGGCATGGAGTTCACCAGATCTTCCATCAGGTTGCCACTGTGTCCTCTTTCCGATGTTAGAGACTTTGCGCTCCTCCACCTTCCGTTTGAGGATTCCCCACAGATGCTCAATAGGGTTTAGGTCTGGAGACATGCTTGGCCAATCCATCTCCTTTACCCTCAGCTTCTTTAGCAAGAAAGTGGTCGTCTTGGAGTTGTGTTTGGGGTCGTTATCATGTTGGGATACTGCCCTGCGGCACAGTCTCCGAAGGGAGGGGATCATGCGCTGCTTCAGTAAAAACCCACAAAAACAAAATTTCCACAGTACATGTTGGCATTCATGGTTACCTCAATGAACTGTAGCTCCCCAGTGACGGCAGCACTCATGCAGCCCTGTTTTTGCGGGCTTTCTTGTGCATCTTCTTTAGAAGAGGCTTCCTTCTGGGACGGCAGCCATGCAGACCAATTGATGCAGTGTGCGGCGTATGGTCTGAGCACTGACAGGCTGACCCCCCCCTTCAACCTCTGCAGCAATGCTGGCAGCACTCATCCGTCTATTTCCCAAACACAACCTCTGTATATGACGCTGAGCACGTGCACTCAAATTCTTTGGTCGACCATGGCGAGGCCTATTCTGAGTAGAACCTGTCCTGTTAAACCACTGTATAGTCTTGGCCACCGTGCTGCAGCTCAGATTCAGGGTCTTGGCAATCTTCTTATAGCCTACACCAGCTTTATGTAGAGCAACAATTCTTTTTTTCAGATCCTCAAGAGAGTTCTTTGCCATGAGGTGCCATTTTGAACTTCCAGTGACCAGTATGAGAGATTGAGAGTGATAACACCAAATTTAACAAACCTGCTCCCAATTCACACCTGAGACTTTGTAACACTAATGAATCACATGACACTGAGGAGAGAAAATGGCTAATTGGGCCCAAGCATCCTCACTTTGGTGGCCAGCTGTTTAGACATTAAGTGGCTGTGTGTTGAGTTATTTTGAGGGTACAGCAAATTTACACTGTTATACAATCTGTACACTCACTACTTTACATTGTAGCTAAGTGTCATTTTTTTCAGTGTTGTCACATGAAAAGATATTATAAAATATTTACAAAAATGTGAGGGTGTACTCACTTCTGTGAGATACTCTATCTATCTATCTATCTATCTTTCTTTCTGTCTTTCTGTCTGTTTGTCTGTCTATCTGTCTATCTATCTAGCTGTCTATCTATCTATCTATCTATCTGTCATTCTGTCTATCTATCTATCCATCCATCCCTCCATTCCAATTTCATAAATTGTATAATATATTTAAAAAATTTCACAAGTAATGAATTTGTTTGTAAAAATGATTATTTTATCCAGATATACAGCTACTTTTCAATGGCTGTCAATGGAGAAAGTTGTCATGTTCAATCTTCTTTTATCAAAGAATGCTTGATGTTTGTGCTACTCATACGATTGCATTGGCAGAAATATGTTGCAAGATATCTTCCTCATCATTTATGAGATATTTTTGGCTGATTTTTGACCTGTGGATGATGTAAACACAGCGTTTAGTGGTCATGTTTGTTTATTTCGTCGTGTGGCTCTGAGGAGAAGAGATCAGGATGTTTAAACCTGGAGCTCTTTCACTGCTTTTTATTGATCGATTGATTGATTGATTGATTGATTGGGTCAGCCGTAACCACACGCTAACCACACAGTATTTACAGAATATGTTATGTTAATACTGTTATGATCTTACTGCTAAACCGACAACTTGGCTACTGAGTTATGTTGGGTTAGTTATACTAAACGTAGCAATTCTACTATCTTAACTGCATGATTTTCTCCCCCAAACAAGTTCAGTGCAAACCCGACCCTGCCAATCTAGAGATTTCTATGGAAGCTTGTTTCTGCCACAGAATAAAAAAAAAAAAAGGTAATTACGACTTTTTATCTCACAATTCAGACATTTTCTCACAACTGAGTTTAGGGCCCTATCATACCCCCGGCGCAATGCAGCGCATTGTTTTTGCTACTCATTCTCATTTTCCCGTCCTGCGCTGCTTTGTTTAAATAGCAAATGCATTTGTGCCCATGGGTGTGCTGGTCTGAAAAAGAGGTGTGTTCAGGCGCATTGTTGGCGCGTTGCTATTTTGAGGAACTGAAAATAGACAGCGCCATAGACCAACTCAAACCTGGTCTAAAGTCTGGCGCAATTTTTTTTCTTTGTTATTTAAAGAGCACTTTAGTAATATGCGCCTATAGGCGGGTGCACAGCATTCGTACACTTTGCTTATTACACACACATGCGCAGCAGCACACAAACATTTTTTAAAATGAAAAATTACATTCCGCCATGTAAATAGTGAACCCGCCATGGCGCGAGCGCAACTGGGTTTTAAAGGGGATGGGAGATGAGACTCTGATTAGTTTATTGCACATTACGCCCAAAACACACACTTGACTCATTAAGAGAATAGATACAACCCCGTTTAGACATGCGCATTGCAGGCAGACCCCGTCCTGTAATTACACACCCTCTTTTGAATGCACTCACTCGGACCCACGAATGTAGCCTGTCCAGTCCGGAAAGTGTTGTAGAAGTTGAAAAAGAAATGTCCTACATTATGGAGTTGTTTTCAGCCATCTGTAAGCAAGAAGAGAGGGAGAAGCGACCACTTAACGCTCTTTGCGGTAAGGCCACTCGTTGACTTTCGCTTTGCTTTCAACTCGTGGCTCTGTATATCACAGTAAATAAATAGGAATGGACAAATCATTATTTAATTTTGTCCATATAAGGAAACTCGTAATATTTGGGGACGGGTCGAGATGTCTTATCGTCTGTGATTTTCACCAAATATGGTATCAAGGAGTTATGAATCCATCTACTTTTATGAGAACACATGAACACAGTCTTCCTGTTTTAAGACTTGGAAGTGAAGGTAATTTTCTGCTCACTCTCTCTTTTTATGGACGTGCAGCCACAGTGATCTTGTAAATGTACTTATTGAATGTCTGTTCTGTAATTTAAGCTTGGTTTTCACCATATTTCAGCAGCTAGCTCATGAGTAAGCACATCACAGCCCAAGCTGCATTTCCTGTCATAACTCAAAGTATAAGACTACGCTTCTCTGTTCCTCCTCCCTATAGATATATAGTTTTACTGTACTCAACATGACTATTGCAGTGCCAAAAGCATATGCAGACTTGAATACTTGGCCAGTGCAATGCATGTGGCCCAGCTGTACACACGTAGTGTGCATTGTTGTTGCGTTACTGCAATCGTAACAGCCACTAGTCAGGGGCTATAGATTTGATTTCTAATGTCCTAGCCATTAAACCAGGTGTGTTACTATTCTGGTAGCTAGCTATACACGTGTTGATGGTTAAACTAACTTTCCCAGGAAGATTCTTCTCACACTGTAGTTTCAGCATGTCAGTAGTTGACGGGTAAACTGACCATAGAAGACAAATGTGGCAATGCTGAAAATGTAACAGGTTACCTACTTGCTTTATGTTGCACATTGCATTTTTACATGTTTTGTTAAACCTAACTGCATAGTATGAACACACTTAACACATAGTAAAACACATGTAATTGCATAGTATGTTTTGGACCCAAGAAGACTCTACTGAAGTAGTGGTGTGTCTCACATCAGGTTTATGCTAAAATTTCACTGCAGATTGAATTCTCGTTGTCTTTAACTCAAAACCATCCTAACATACTACTACAAGATTTCTTGTCATTTTGGGGTGTTCCTGGCCTAGTGTTTCAGCTCAAGGACAAGTGAAGTCAATAATAGTCCAGTTGAGTCTTCTCTTTGGCTACAATTGAAACATAGTTGGTCTGAGTTTGATGGTCTATGTCTTTGTGTTGGCAGGCCTCAATAATCAAACTCCTCTTAAATCCAGACAACATGAGTTGGTGTAGAATTCCTTCGTTCCTAGCCTGACAAACTTTCTTTTCAAGAGTCGTTTAAGAAAGCATTCTTTCACACGCCAAACAAAGTGGAACCAGCAACCGCTGTGCACCCTTCTCATGTAAATGAGTGAAAACACTATTCCCAAGTCATGTTATTGTCCTTGTGGACCTACCGTGTACGTCCCTGTTTCACTGAATGAGATGTACTCCTTTCACTCGTACCTTCTCCATTTGATTGTAGACTTCCTGCATCTTTCAGTTTAGCAACAGAAAAACTTGTTTGACTTAATGCAACAAAGTGGGTACTGGATAGTCCAATATATTGTATCAGTAGGTACTTTCATGTGCTTTATAAATACCCTATGTTCTCTATACTCAGTAGATGTTTTGCTTGAATTCACCCACTGTAGAGTTTCCATGGACTACCAGTTGAGCTTCTAATGTCAAGAGCAACTATCAAAGTCAAGATAAACAGCGAAAGTATACCCCAGGATTTTAACAAAAAATAAACAACCAAAAATCCGAGAATTTTGACCGGGTACGGTCAGAAACTAGCAAGTCTCATATGCTGGGCACAACCTAGCATGGTCCTGTTGTGTGCTTCTTAGATTGCTATTCTTGTGTTACTTTGATTGACCTTCAAATGCAGGGATGTCCAGTCCTGATCCTGGATGGCTACCGTCCTGCTGAGGACCGGCTGCTGGACTCCATAGAAACTTTCAGGCAATTGTGTTGGAGCAGAAGCTGAACTCTGCAGGAAGGTGGCCCTTCAGGAGCAGGATTGACATGTGATTCAGTTAGCTAGCTAAACATGTTAACAGTTTAACTTTTACTAACATGCTCAGCCCATTTGTTACTTTGCATTGATGGCAGTTGTCCTGGCAGTGGAAACTGGCTGAAGAAAACACTATACATTAATGGCTTCTGTAGTGGCCCTTGCACTGAGATTGTAAAACTTGCTTGCATTGCATTGCATTATAAATTGTGTTCTGATGTATTTCAACCGACGTAAATGCAACAATACATGTAGTTGCTTAGTGTGTTTTGATGCTTAAGATAGTTATTTTTTGCCTTTAAGATGGCTAAAGACTTCTATTTGGTTAGCTGGTTCAAGCCAGTTGCAGTTTTTAAATAATATATCGGATACTGTGCTTAATTGTGATATACAGCCTGGTGACCGAGTGCATGTTTCTTGTGAACTGGTTATTATAACTGTTTTGGGTTGTTCTGAGAATAAAAACATGGTGCAACCCAAGTGCAATACTGTCCTCCAAGACCTTTTCAGACATTGAGTCACTGTGGTCCACAGTTTAAACTTTCACCTGACCGCAGACAAGTTTTAATTTATTAGTTTTCCAACAGAAATCTAGCCAAATCATTTCACTTTTATTCATTATTTTCCATTTGTCATCAACCTCGTCTGTTACTCTTACTGTGTGAAAATAATCATTGCAATGTTTGAGTTGGCAGTACCTTAGAGCGATGTGGAACTGAATAAAGCGCAGGAGAACTTCTGGACGCACTGTGACTGGTTTTTGAGGGTCAAAGAGAGGCAAACATCAGACGCCTCGGTTAAAGTCTTGACTGGGGCAAAGCTGTCTGACTTCACACGGAGACTGCAGATGGGTCCTTGCTGTGCGGCGTTCGGCAGCATGACAGGGAGTCATATTGAGGGCTAGACCTTGAATATGTCGAGGAAACATTGGGTCAGACATGAAACAGATAGCGTGGCCATTGATCGTCATGGTGGGTAGAGTGGCTGTAGGAGAGGAGGTTTAGGGTGGAGTAGTATAAGAATGGATATAGTGGGCCCTTTTGGACTTGGTAGGTGGTGTTAAATAAACTTGGCCACATCTGCAGCGAGGCATTGGGTTTCTCACACGCCGGGCAGCTTGACAAGCACTCCTTTGTAGACTCTCTCCCCTCACCTCATGCTCTCTCCGCACCACTGTCCTTTTCTTCCTCTCTTTCTCCTGCACTGCCCCTCTCTCCTCCTCACCTCTCTTTTCATCCTCAGTATCCTCCTTTCTTTCTTTCTTTCTTTCTTTCCTGTTTTAGGACTTTCGTATAATAGCTGATAAAAATGGGTGGAAAATTCCCATAGCCTTTCATTAAAGGAGGGACCTAACATATTTGCAAGGTGGACGTATGTGATGATGTGTTCTTATAATGTCAATATTCTTATAAGGTATGAGATATCTTATGATAGATACCATTGGATTTATGTTAAACTCTATTGTTGCCTGAAAATCAATAATTCCTGTGTTTTTAGCGTTAATAATCTTGTTTCAAATGAGTTGAACATTATGAAAGGTTTGTTACCAAACTATGTAGGGGGGGGGGGGGCGGGGGGGGGGGGGGGGGGGGGGTGGGGGGGGGGGGGGGGGGGGGGGGGTGGGGGGGGGGGGGGGGGGGGGGGGGGGGGGGGGATAACTGCTTCTAAATTCCGTGGTTTGTTGCCAGAAATATATATATCCCTTTCCAGCTGTCTTCCGGCTCTACATCTGCTCTGGATTTAAGATGGAGCTAAAAAGCACAGGAAACAGGAACATGGATTGGATTATTTTTCTAATGCGATGAGAAAGATCAGAATCTACTATTCTAGGTCTTAATGTACCATAACCTTATGGTAAAGGTGCTAGTTCACTAAACATTTCTTCAGTTAGCACTTCATGGAAATGTTTCCTAAGCAGATATGTTTCTACATTTCTCTCTGAAGGCTCATGCTTTTGGTGTGATGTTTTTAATTTTGACAACTAAGGATGAAACAATAATCTGTATGTGTCTGTGCTTAGACTTTCATGTCTTAACACGGACATCAAATTTTTAATCCTTAAGCAGTGACTCTACAGATGAATTATAGGGCTTTGATTATTTTGATGTCCAATGTAGGGTGTCACCTTTTTAGTCAACACCAAATGGGAAGTGTTTCTGTGTTGGAAGTATATTTACAGGAGTCTTGATGGGACTGTTGCCTTGCTCCTATGTCAGCGCTTGTTGTAATAATATTCATCTAATAAGTATTGCATAGTTTATCCATAACTACACTGTTTTGACAGGTTGACATTGATTATTTTCAGAGAATAGTTTTGTTTGTAGTCAGCAGGTATTCTCCATCTAAACCCATATGTCAGATGCTTTTAAAATCCAAGGTCCAAGATCCATTATGAATGTTTTTTTCTTTTTGCATATTTTTACAAAGTAGCTGCTACTGCATTCTTTCGGATAATGTTAACCAATAGCCTAATAGCTTTTTTCATAGATTGTTTTGGAACTCACATTCACTTGTGGCTCCAGTTTACTAAGAAAAGCCCACTTTTCATGATTAAATCCATTCCCGATGGATAAAATCAAGGTCAGCCGTACTTTTCCCCCCATTGTTGGATATTCTGTTTTATTTGGAAATGTTAGAAATGAATAAAATGCAGTTTTAAGTGGACTTTTATAGCATGCATTGATTTCTTTTTGATATTTAGAACATGAGAACAGCACCTGCTTTTTGTCTCATCTCACAGTTGTAAACATTTCTGTTGACAAACAGTTTGATTTACCAGAAATACCAGCATGACAAGATGGATCATTTAATGAGAACGATTTAAGAGTTAAAAAGTCCCCCCAGTTTTGTACATGCATTCCTCTCACTTAAATAATCATTATTATTAATATGTATCTTTGTGCATTAGAAAATAGACATTTAAAATTTTACCAAGTTGCATTTGAAAGCAATTATGCATCCAGCTATTCCTATATGTTGGTGAGACAGGATGACATAGGTGCTTAAGAATTTCCAAAACATATGGGAACATCTGCTCTATTGGATAATGTTGACAATTAATGATTCATTTACCATTATTACAAAACATTAGTGTACTGTAGACTACCTCAAATAGATAAGTACGTTTTGGAAGAAGAGATGATATTTTGGAAACAGTAGCGCCATTCTCCAAGAATCATTGTCAGCACTTTCAAAGACCATAACATCTTGAATGTTCTGACTATCTCCATCTATTCTGTTTTTGGGAACAATTTGCATGGTCCTTGGAACATTGATCAATATTTTTGTAAGCATTTGTAGTAGGAACGAGCAGACTGCTCTGTGATCAAACGGCTCTTTCATGTGTGACCTTCGGACGACTCTGCTCTCCGGGAAGCCCTAACAAAGCTGAGGGTAATCAGATGACAAGGTGGGCGGCTGGCCTCCGAATCACCAACCTTTCAGATGGAGCTCTGGTTGAATGGGACAAATACAATTTTTTAGTCTCGCTTGTATGCCAGGTTTCTGGAGTCTATGTAAACATGTCCCAAATGTTGGCTTATGATTGATGTCTTATGGTGTCTTGGAATGGGTTTAAATTTGTGTACTAAAATCCAAAAATTTTAATTATTTTCTCTATTATTTGGCCAGATATTTTACTTTGTAGTAGAGGACTCATGTTAACTAGAAATGTGTCATAAATGTGCAGATTTTTCATACTCAAAGGGTCTTGCTATTTCCTTATAGGTTTTGTACTCCATATGAACATATCAAACTTGGACCATGGCATGGTGAAAGCCACAGGTTGGTTTGCGAATTTTGTGGTGTTTCTGTGAGTTTCACTCATTCCATTGTGGCAAAGTCGCTCTCCAGAACGTGTAATCCACCAGGTCATATATTTTCAGAGAATGGCTTAGGAGGACCTCTGAAGTCCTTTAGAAATATTTGGCAACCATAGGGAGGGTGAAGCATGCTCTTGCAACTCCTTGAAATGTTTTGCTTGTGGTTGGACGGAGTCATTTATCATATAGTCAATTAGATAGAAGGCCACAGACTGGCTTGGTAAGTAGAAGAGACTGTAATTTAGGAATATGAGAGGCAGTTCTTTGTCAAATGCTTGCGTTTAAGTAATGCTAGTCTTACTCTCTGGCTGCACAGTAGTATGTGGGTGCTGGCGGTGACGTGTGGTCAATGAATGAGATGACGTGATTCATGAGCTGTGGGGATCCAGACTCCTGACTCCAGTTTGGACCTAGTTCAGTCATATGTTGTGTGTTGCAACCATAAAGGAAGCCAGTGCATATCTCATTTTGCCATACATTTTTGTGCCTATGTGTGTCTTTGCATTCCAGCCTTTGAAATGGCCAGAAAAACACATGTGCACCGAAACACATGTGCACATGTGCACACAGGGTCCTGATGAAGGCGAGTTAGCCGCAACACGTCGGTGCACATGTGTGTTGTTTTTAATGTTAAAGCCATGTGAATAACTGCTTTTACTTTTTCCACATCGGGATGTAACGTATGAAAATTTCTTATCACGATTATAATGACCAAAATTATCACTGTTATCAGTATTATCACGGTATTATTAAAATGTGCTGGAGATGTTCAAAAAATACAGACACATAAATCACTTCCAAGTTTTATATTTAAAAATCAACAAACAACAAATAAAATGACTTTTTGTTTGCATAATCACTAAAACAATAACAATATCAATGATGTCCGGATTTTAAATGATAACCTGACTGACAACAGTTTAATAGCATGTTGAAATATCTCATGTAAATGTTCAAATAAAGCTTTGAAAAAGTTTCATAAAAAGGTAAACCTCACATTTCAGCTTTTAAATAAAGAAAAGGGTCAAGTCAAAGTTATAATTGATTAATAAATTATTATATGTATTTATCTCCTCCATAAATAATACTAGATACTTTATTGTTTAAATGTGTAGAATCCACATTAGTTTGTTTTTCATCAACCGGTCTAAATGTACAGCAGGGCATGCAGATTCGGTCCGTTTTTGGCCAGACAGAAACTGCACACAGGCTGAATGTAAATATAGGTCTCTGTAAATCCACTCGCTGACAGCAGGTGGCGCTTATGGAAAAGCTGAATTAGAGCTGTTTCTCGTAACCTCCGTGGACAAAGCAGTATTGCGTTTAAGAACACTTCCTTTAGGTATTACATTGAGCGAAGATGTAAACAATATGCCATCGAATCGTTTCTGAAGACATTCAGAACCTTCAGAGGTACATTCATATTTAATTCATTCATATATTCATTTGTATAATTCCCTTAGCACTCTTTTAAAACCTCTCAGCTTTTCCGTCTTGTTTTCACTCAAAACGAAACTACTCAGCATGCTGTGCGCACATGAGACTGTTACTTAAAACTGTGCTTTATGCTGGACATTACTTATTTATCGCGAGTTGTTAAAATCACGTTTATCTAATACGGTTTTAATGATAATTAAAAGATGAAACGGTAATACTAACCATGGGGAATTTTATCATGATTTATCGTCAAACCGGTAATCGTTACATCCCTATCCACAATAATGTAGAGTACCTTGGATTGATGAGTTTTTTTATGAGAAAAGCTATAGATTTTAAATAACTAAAAGTTCTTTTAGCAGATAAAAGGAACTTTTATCTGCTAAAAGTTTGTCAAGTAGATATTTTCTAAATTAATGCTATCAGTTTATCTTGGATAAATACTTCCTGATATTTGATATTTTATTATGAATGCTCATTTCCCCAATTTTTATGTTTAGATGACCTTTCAGACGTCATCTAATGCAGTGGTTCCTAACCCTGGTCCTGGAGGCACCCCAACACTGCACATTTTGAATGTCTCCTTTCTCTGACACACCAATTTCAGGTCTTGAAGTCTCTACTAATGAGCTGATGACCTGAATCAGGTGTGTTTGATTGAGACATGCAAAACGTGCAGTGTTGGGGTGCCTCCAGGACCAGGGTTGGGAACCACTGATCTAATGTTTACTTCAAGGTAATCTTTAAAAACCCTATTAGCTTAACAACACAGTTGAATGTAATCTTTAGCTAATGTTAAAATGTATACATATTTTTTCCCACTGAACATTTATAAAATTGTGATGTATTGGCTTATTGGCCAGAATTAGTGTTGGTCTATTGCTATTATAAACCTTAACAAGTATGCAAGCATGGCTGATAGACAAGAACTACAAGCCTAAAAAGTTGGGTTTCTTGAGGTCTTCAGTGTATCCTGTTCATTGCAAAACAATTCATTTATCTAAATTATGTGATTTATGGAAGAATTACTACCAAAATACTAACATCTATCTCTTGACCTAGCACAGGAATCAGTTAATCCCACAAGGATGAACATGTTACAGTGTAAATGCACATTACTTACACTTACACATGCTCATTGAGTTGTTACAGAATGAGTTTCACATGTGAACAGATCGCAGTTCTTGGGATCACAGTGGGTATTTCTGTCATAACTGGACTTTTGTGCAAGCCGGGAGAGATTATTTGTCTGTTTTCAGGTCGGCTTGTGGTGGGATGTTTGTGAATGCTTGTTTGTGTTCTCGCCACAGCTCATATGGGCTTGTCGGTGTTGGCACGGGGCTGTTGTGTAACTTCTGAGCAGGACTGCACATGGATTCGCTGCATTTGACGGTTCTGTTTCCATCAACGCTGATGTTGTTTCTGTGAAATCAGGTGGCACTTAGCCTTCCCTGGTGACTGCATCCCTTCCTTATTCACTTACACACTACAGATGCCCATTTTATGGCTTTTCTCAAGGCCACTGTTTACACTGCAAGAGAATAGTGCATCACAACACAACTAGATAACTACTTGATAAAACTATTGTGCCACATTGAGCTGCCTGCTCATCTTAACAAGTACTTCCTCGTTTTTACTTGCTTGGGACATGCCTCGCTCTGTATTTTCACATTTTTCCATGTTTCTTTGTTGCTCCCTTGTGAAAACGTATACAGTGGTGTGAAAAAGTGTTGGCCCCCTTCCTGAATTCTTATTTTTTTTTGCATGTTTGTCACACTTTCATGTTTCAGATCATCAAACAAATTTAAATATTAGTAAAAGATTACACAAGTGAACAAAACATGCAGTTTTTAAATGAAGGTTTTTATTATTAAGGGAAAACAAAAAACTACATGGCCCTGTGTGAAGAAGTGTTTACCCCCCTGTTAAAACTGTGGTTTATCACACTTGAATTCAATTTCTCTAGCCACACCCAGGCCTGATAACTGCCACACCTGTTCGCAATCAAACTCTCTTAATCGACCGGGGGGGGGGGGGGGGGGGGGGGGGGTGGGGGGGGGGGGGGGGGGGGGGGGGCCTGACAAAGTGAATATCCAAAAGAATCCTCAAAAAAGCTAGACATCATGCCGAGATCCAAAGTAATTCAGAAACAAATGAGAAAGAAAGTATTGAGATCTATCAGTCTGGAAAAGGTTATAAAGCCATTTCTAAAGCTTTGGGACTCCAGCGAACCACAGTGAGAGCCATTATTCACAAATGGCAAAAACATGGAACAGTGGAGAACCTTCCCAGGAGTGGCCGGCCAACCAAAATTCCCAAGAGCACAGCGACGACTCATCCGAGAGGTCACAAAGACCCCACAACAACATCCAAAGACCTGCAGGCCTCAACTTGCCTCAGTTAAGGTCAGTGTTCAAGACTCCACCATAAGAAAGAGACTGGGCAAAAATGGTCTGCATGGCAGAGTTCCAAGATGAAAACCGCTGCTGAGCAAAAAGAGCATAAAGGCTTGTCTCAGTTTTGCCAGAAAACATCTTGATGATCCCCAAAGACTTTTGGGAAAATACTCTGTGGTCTGACGAGACAAAAGTTGAACTTTTTTTGGAAGGTGTGTGTCCCATTACGTCTTGATTAAAAGTAACACTGCATTTCAGAAAAAACATCATACCAACAGTAAAATATGGTGGTGGTAGTGTGTTGGTCTGGGGCTGTTTTGCTGCTTCAGGATCTGGAAGTTTTGCTGTGATAAATGGAACCATGAATGTTTTTTGCTGTTTACCAAAAAATCCTGAAGGATAATGTCCGGCCTTTGTTCCGTGACCTCAAGCTGAAGCGAACTTGGGTTCTGCAGCAGGACAATGATCCAAAACACACCAGCAAGTCCACCTCTGAATGGCTGAAGAAAAACAAAATGAAGACTTTGGAGTGGCCTAGTCAAAGTCCTGACCTGAATCTTATTGAGATGCTGTGGCTTGACCTTAAAAAGGCGGTTCATGCTCGAAAACCCTCCAATGTGGCTGAATTACTACAATTCTGCATAGATGAGTGGACCAAAATTCCTCCATAGCGCTGTAACAGACTCATTGCAAGTTATCGCAAACGTTTGATTGCAGTTGTGCTGCTAAGGTTTGCCAAAAAAAAAAAAAAAAAAAAAAAAAAAAAAACGAACACAAAAAAAAAAAAAAAACAGGAAAACCATTTATAGGTTTAGGGGGCAAACACGTTTTTTTTCCCTTAATAAAAACCTTCATTTAAAAACTGTATGTTGTGTTCACTTGTGTTATCTTTATTAATATTTAAATTTGTTTGATGATCTGAATCTTTTAAGTTTGACAAATATGCAAAAAATTTAAAAAACGGGAGGGGGGCCAACACTTTTTCACACTACTGTATATGCTAATTTCCCTTATTTTTTAAATTGCACTGCCTTTGCAGTCATAGCTCAATTAAGTTATTTAAAAACACTAATAATTTTACAGTGTTACTTTTTTTAAGCAACCATTTTAATATTATAATCGAAAATTAATACAAATTTTAATTTAATTTAATATTAATAATTAAAATTTAAGTTTTAAGGTTTCAAATTATCTTAAATTATTTTAAGCAAATGTTAATTTGACAGATTTTTTTTTTATTATTGTTTTATTTTTTTTATCTGGAAAAAGTGTCATAATTTAATAGTTGGCTATTTTATTTTGCTATTGGCCATAAATTAATTAAAACTAATAATTTAAAAAAATATTAATTTTTATATATATATATATATATATATAGAATATATATATATATATATATTATAACATTAAATTCTGTATATATTTTTTTTTTTTCCCCCCTTTTTACTTTCCTTATTATTCACTTTCATTCCCCCCCCCTGTTGCTAAAACAGTCTAGACAGATTTTAGTAGCAGCAGCTGGTCAGAAAACACATGATGTTCTGACTCAATTAAGTACTTGTAAGTGCTTATTTTATATCCCTCCCCATGATTCCTTCATTCTTCGTTCATACCACAGACATGCTAATAGACAGATCTCGGGTTGATGAACAACAGGTCCCAAAGCTGCAGATCTCTGGGCGCACACAAGAACGGAAATAGAGGGGAGATGAGTTGGGAGCCAACAAAGATGAAGCAAACAAGCCTTTGGGATAGAAGGGCCAGTGAACCAGTTACAACATACTGACATCGGGATCATTTGGAGGGATTTCATTAATTAAACACATTTACACACACAAACACAATTAAACTTTCTCTCCATTGTGAAGGACCTAAGGCATAGACTTGTACCTAATGAGGCAGAATATTCCTTAGCAACAATGAGATGAAACAAAGCTTCTTAAAGCCCCTGAACTGCTGCTGGTGAGTAGCTCTGTACATTAAACTTGTCAGAAATTTGTCTTGTGCTTTCCGCATAGTGGCGAAAGGTGAAATCATGTGTAGTAGATTTATTTAAAGACATTATATCTGAACAATGTGCACTAAAAAATCAGAGGATGTTTATCAACTTGTAATATGGGATTTATTAAACAGAGGATTGGGCAATGCAAGTGTTAAGATATGCAACATTGAAACAATTTATTTTTGTCTTTTTTAATCTTTTTTCTTTCTCTCCCTTTCTGTGAAATGTAATGTTCTACCGACGACAAATAATCAAAATAGTTCATTAATGAAATGTACGTTAAATTTACATGTACAGCAGGCCATTGCAAATATACATAGAACTTGTGTTCTGCACCATTTTTTTAATTGATTAGAAGCTGTTATTTGAACTTTACACTCATTGAAAAAAAAAACTGAAACCTATTTTCACCATTGATAAGAATAAGGAAACGCCAAATAACAATAGAATGATTTCTGAACGATCATATGACACTGAAGACTGGAGTAATGACTGCTGAATATTCAGTTTTGCATCACAGGAATAAATTACGTTTTTAAATATATTAAAAAAGAAAACAGTTGAGTAATGTTTCTCAATATCACAGCTTTTACTGCATTTTTAATCAAATAAATGAAGCTGTGATGAGAAAAACAGAATTCTTTCAAAAACATAAAAAAGTTACCACATATTAGGGATATAATGATGCACCCCGAGCTGGTTGAAATTCAGTAAAAATATGTGACGCTTCAAGTTGGTTGAGATGTTAAATGAATCGAGATACAGTTGGGGGTTTATATGAATGTTTGAGGGGAACTGACTGTCTTCAGAAAAGTTCAGATTGCATTTTCTTGTCATCTTGCCTCTGTATAATGCATATTAAAGTAGTGTTTATAAGCGCAGTGCTGCTTTGTTTACAGTGGTAACCAATAGAACGCTATATAGCCGCTGTTCCATAAGTGCCACCTGAGAGTGAATTTGTGTTCTCATTCAGTTCGTCTG
>JADLZN010005573.1:0-187337 GCA_018155175.1 Sinocyclocheilus anophthalmus | reverse complement strand
CAGAAAGCATGGCAACTTTTGAATAGCTGTCAATGGAGAACGATGCAATGAAAATGTCATTGTTATGACTTTCTACCAGTAGGGTTTGACCAGAATAAACCCTGCATATCCTTTTTTAAGGGATCGTTTCTCTACTGTGATTTTTTTACTCTTTAATAGTTTTTCAAATGAAGCTCCTCACTGTCCGAAGAGAGCGCTGTAAGTATTCACTCTATGTTGACTGTTATATACAAGTATACATAGTTACGGGATTCTGAGTGAAGTTTCAAGTCAATGAGGCAGATTTTCAACTCAAACTAATAAACCCTAACACTCACTTCCCACTCCACAGCACCCAACTGAGACGTCCAGATGAAATATAGATAGACCATCTCATAATAATTAACCAGTCTTTTCATGAATTAAGGAAAGGCCGTATGAATATATAGAATTCACTTTCATTGCTTTCAGAGCCGTCTTGTGAATAAATATTTAATACGTTAAAGCAAAAGAAGGAAAAGGTTTGAGAAAAGGCTTGTTTTAATTTGTCCAGATCATAATTACTGGAAGAAAGGAAGGCCTCGGGGGGATCGTGGCTAGCCCACATACCTACTTTTTTGTAGTTTGGTCTATGCCGGTGTCCTCCGATGTCTTGAGCCCACGTTCACCCGTCTCAGAACGAGCTAATGAACTTCAGCTAGTCACAGTTGGAATGAAACGGAGCTCGTGACATGAGGGGGCCACTAACTAATAAGAGGAAGCTTTGAGTTAGTTGAAAGAGTTTCCACAAAACGAGAAGAGTGTGGAAATATAATTATTAAAAGCCAATGGCACAAAGATTTAGCTTCAGCTTCACCTCAGTGGATGAACTGTCTGATTGCAACATCTGACCGTATTTCAACTCTCATGAGAAGCTGAAGACATATATGATGTCTTCCACAAGGGACGCATCCCATTGTATGTACCTTGCTGGAACGCACCGAAACTAGAGGATAGAGCGGGGTGAAAAAAATGATGGGATTTAAACGCACAATAAAAAGGTTTAGCATATTTTCCTTCAAGAATCTCGTGTCTTGCTGGCTGGATTTTTGCTTGTCTTTTTAATGAAGGTTTAAAAAATAAAACAAAACATTGTTTTGCTCCTCCATTTGTAATTACTCACAGATAGCCTTTAATATTTATAATAACCAAGGGTGTGTGAAAATAGCAAGCTCCTGTTTCCATAGTAACTACACCAGAGAGTTCACCAGAACATGCGGTTCAGCCCAGAGGACCAGCCATTTATCTTAAAGTGTTTATTTTTCATGTTTTAAATAGGCTGCCTGTGAAGCTCCCTGAATAAACAACACATGGGCAATTTTCTACATGCTATCAACACTACACTCATCGAGACACTAATTCCAACCCTCCTTCTGCTGTCACACCGGGTTAATGAGGTTTTCATGAGTCAGACATGAGTCAGACATTATACTCATTAGTGTTCGGTTCCATTGATTTCACAGATATTGGGGGTGAAACCAGGACAATTCTGGCATAGTGTCGACTTTTACCTCTAATGAATTAAAAATGCATAAAGAACACTGATTTTATGAGAGATATCTGAATGCTCTGTCTGTCTGTGTCCGTTTTACTTTCATTGTGACAGATCAGTGAGCGTATAAACCTCAAACACCTCTGAGCTCTTTTCCGCTCTGTGCTGGTGTGGAGAATGATGGATGAAACTCATTCCACAGACACAGAGAACAAAGTGTCAATGCTATTTTCCCTGCAGCACAGTTTAGTGCCCTTTTAAATGATAACACTCGTACGTATTATTTAGCTTTCCTTTCTTTAAATTTAATGTTTTACTCTGTTAATTAAAAACAAACAAAACCATTATTTCCTTTTTTGATAGCACACAAAAATGTAAGTTTTAATTGAGGTTTTATGAGTTCAACAGGTGTTCTATAGTTATTAAACTTTTAAAGCACTTTGGAACCTGCTTAGGTGCCTTCTGGGGTATGCGTATCCTTGTTTGGGAATTACTATAATTATTAAAAAAAAATTCTACAATATAATAGGCAGTCTGTGCCCAGTACTTATATTGGGTGATTAAATATGACGGAAATGAATGATTCAATGCACAATGTCTTTTATTCATTTACAGATTCTGGCATAGGCTTTTATTTCCTTTCATTCTCTGCAGATTTTTAGTTTTGACATCAGTGTAAAAACATAAATCCATGACATATCCCTGGAATTGTGGGGATATGAGGACAGAGACATAATAACAATCTCTCAAAGTGACAACAGCTCTGCGAGTCACAGATTGGCAGCAGAGAAAAAGATTATATAAAAAGAAGTTCTCTAAAAAAATGCTGGGTTAAAAAACAACCCAATTTGGGTTATTTTTAACCCAAGGACTGGCTTCAAATGCATATTGCCCAAACTCCCAACATACTGCTTTTGTTTGGATTATGAGTAACAACACAGGCAAAATAATCAAAAGGTGAATTGTATTGATAAGCAAAAACGCTTAGAAACCGATAAAAATATCAATATTAAAAATAAATAAATCTTAGAACTTTAAAGCTTAATGTAACAAAATGTCAAACATATAATATTGTTTGTGTGAGAGGCCTCAATATATTTTGCACCAACCATTAATCTATCACATTAGACTTCAGAGACAGATTTGGTCTGCCCTACACTCTTAAAAATAAAGGTCCCAAAAAGGTTATTGCGCAGCGATGCCACAGAAGAACCATTTTTGGGTCCACAAAGAAACATTCAGTCAAAGGTAATTTAAGGAACCATCTCTTTCTTACCTTTTTATAATCCGAAGAACCTTTTTTGCCCCAAAGAACCTTTTGTGAAACAGAAAGGTTCTTCAGCTGTTAAAGGTTCTTTATGGAACCATTTTTAGACAAAAAGGTTCTTCTATGGCAACATGAAGCACCTTTATTTTTAAGAGTATAACAGTCTGTAATGAAGTGTCAGTCCTTCAAACGTCCAGGCTGCCTTCGCACAGAACATTCTTTGTGTAAAACATGGACTCACTATTTAACAAACTGGAATCCAGGGTTTTTGCACTACATGGCTAAACCTGGTTAAAGCAGATCATGAAGAACCAGTGTAGCTTCACAATCCCTCACTGTTTGTTTGCACTGCAGGGCAAACAGGCACTCTGTAACCGATAGCCCCGCTGTCTACATGAGCTGATCATAATGAATAGACTGCATCTTCTCCCTGTTATTTAGAAAGCATTAAATACATTAACTCACTCCACTCAAGTATGCACAAGAAAATACTGATAGACTAAAACAGGAAAGTGATGCAGCAGAATCAATAAACTCCCATTTGACTAAACAGAATAGATATTTTTTCCTTGATCCACCTCTATTTAGTCAACATTTCTAAATGCAACATTTCTTTATGCTCAATAACATAAGCTATTATAATATATTTAGGTATATAAACTAAATTGAACATCAAACTATGTGTCATATAGTCAATTTAACAATTTTATCAAACCAACAAATTTATAAAATGACTTAACAGAGTTTAGATTAAAATACAAATACATCCTTGTTATTCCCAGTACATATCTAGAAAATATTTCATAACATACAGCTTGACATGCTAACAGAGGATGAAGGTTTATTCACCGTGCAGACAGCAGGTGCCATTATAATTCCAGGAGCTGCAGGCAGAATACTGCTGACTTGTTGAATGAGCACACTGAAACACAGTTAGCACTCTTGTGAAATGTGCAATTGTAAGCATTTGTGGTGTTATATTGTTTCAGTAATATATTCTTGAACATATTAATGATACATAATGATATACATAATTCAGATACTGAAATATTACATACACAGTTACACACTACATACAGCTGTTCTGTAGTGTGTCAGCAGGGCATTTAAATACTTAACAGTCTGAAAAGAAACGGCCACTTATCCTTATCTAACCTCAGAGTTAGTTATCTTGTCAGGCGCAGACTTTTTCCTCAATGCTACAAGAGCCAAGAAAAACAGAATAAGACAATGAACTGCAGAATACAAAACAATAAAAGCTTTATTTAGGACATTGATATCATGCTGTAATTGATATATAAGCAAACATAAAAATTGATAAGGCATTTCCTGTTGAGAGGAACAAAAGCTGATTATTTTGGGATCTAAAATGCTACTCTTCTTGGAGCTGAGAACATCAGTGTGATGGATTGATGTATCCTGTTTAATGGGTTGTATTTTGTACACCTTGTAGTTGATCGAAACCTTTTAAATGGCAATCAGTCAGAAAAAAAATGATTACATTAGGCCCTATACATACTTAACCCATAGTCTAAGTCTACTGTAGCAATAGCTTCCTGAACTTACCTAAATAAGAACACATTGCAACCCACTGAACAAGCTGCATGTGTAACCCTCACAGCCTTAATAACCTAACTAAGATGAACCTAACTGCTAGGTGGGTGACAAAAGTTTGCATGTGATTTTACTGTACAGTAGGCTACAGTTAGATGCATGTGAATTACCGTGATGCTCTCAAGGCAGCAGCTGGCTTGCTGTCTGAGACTGCTTGGCATTTGTAAAACAGACACAGATGAAGTAAACATTACATTTCTGGTAATTAAAATTGTTTTCTTTTAATAATTTAAAATATTAATAAGTTGAATATAACTTTAACAAACTATATCAAAATGATGAGAGTATGAATTAAAATTTTAAACAGTTGCGGTCAAAGGGTCAGTCTGTCCAAAATCACCATTTTAGGGGAATACAGATATTTTATGTGTTTAAAATGAACTACTTTTAATGCTAGATTCATTTTATGAAAATAAAACACATTTTACAATGTGTAATAAAAGGTGGTGGTGGTGTGTGGGGTACCGAGGGGTGGGGGGGGGGGACATGATATGTCTTTCAACATCACCTCAACTGACAACAGACATACCTGATAAAGGGGCGATGTAGCACTTATATGTAAGCTTTGGTGCCGGTGTAAGGGTTCTGGCATATTAAGTACTAGAGTCATAAGAATTAAACATGTGCTTTACTAATGGTCGCTTATGGTTTGGTTATAGGTACCCACTTTGCAGTAATTCGCATATTTTTTGGGATGGATGTCGTACTAAGTAAGTACAGCCGCAAAAAGTGAACTGAGTCGACTATTGCGGTTGCGCACGCTGCTGCTACCAATAGGAGGGTACACAGTTAAATAACACATAGTCCTTACTACTCATGTCCTGGCGTAGGACTTTAACTCACCCGTGCTTATAGGTGTGAAATAGAGCTGTCCTGGAATGAACTCGTATTAGGTCTCTAGTTCCTAGACTGTTGTGTAAGTAGCAGTGTTTAATTACACTGTCGCTAACCTTAACCCAGATCCCAACAAAAGTTGGTGTTGCAATTCACAAGGGGGGAACACAAGAGTCCATTGTACTAAAGACGTTCATTTTTAAATTAAGTGCACAGGATGTGAGCCACTATATAAAGTTGACCTGAAGGGTTAATATGGTAATAATTTTTCCAGCTGAGAATGATCCAATCCAATCAGCAAGATTATTTAAAGTGACAAGACCTCCTTACTGCAGTAGATGCCTTAAAAAACAGACTTGTTCATGTGGCTGGTGTGAGGGGGGGTGCCGTGGTGTCTCTTCTGGTGGTGTGTGTGCGCGGGGTGCCTGCAAGACATTTTTAATGGGGCGGTGCCCGGCCTGGGTCAAATTCTTGTGCCCTCAGTGCGGGGCGCACATTGATAGCGCCCCCCCCAAAAGAGCGGTCGGCAGCTGCGGGGTTTTACAGTCCCACTTTTGCCGCGAGCAATACTGGGCTACAAAGACGCTCCGAGTCCTGGGAAGCCGATTTTACCGGCCCTGGAGAAAACGTCATACAAGTCTCAAGCATCCCTCAGTCCCAGCAATTAATACTCCTGACACATGCTGAAAAAGACTAAAGGATAGGGATGAGCTTGTGGCTCGGTTTACCAGCCAGAGTTGACCATCATGACTAGGAGTATATGGAGTATTCTGAACCTCATCCATTTTTTATTGGTGCAACAGAACGCAGACACCAACAAGGGGGAGCAAAAGAGCTGCGGTCATATACAAAGCTCACCGCAAGGTGCGGTGTATGCAAGCGAGACACACATCGCTGCGGTGGAGCAGGTGATTGCGAAAATACAAACAAAGCGCTGGTGGACAAAAATTCAGATAGGCGTGTTACAAGCACATCTCGTTTATGTGGTTAAGGTGACCTACGGGATGCACTGTTTAACAACGTCATGCTTGTTGTTTTTTTGCTGTGCCAGACTTTTTGCTAGCTGGCCCTGCAGAATTTCACTGTATCACATAGTGAATTTATGGACAGAATAATGCCTAAATCTTTTCGTTGTGTGAACGCTGTCTGTGGCGTGCACAGTGGCCTGTCGATATCCATATATAGGTTGGAATTTACAGTGAATGCTCTGACATATTATGGACAATATACCAAGCACATATATTTAATCCTAAAAGGAAGAAGTGAAGTCGTGACATGTGGCCAAGTATTGTGACCCTACTTGGAATTAGTGCTCTGCAATTAACCCATTCAAGTGCATACACACACAGCAGTGAACACACACACAGAGCAGTGAACACACACACACCGTGAACACGGAGCAGTGGGCAGCCATTTATTCTGCGGCGCCCGGGGAGCAGTTGGGGGTTCGGTGGCTGTCACGAATCCGGTCCACGAACTTTCCTATTCATTGACTCTCGCACTACACACTGTTGCACATGGGGCGAGGCGACAAGGGCAAAAAAAAAAACCCGTACTACATATCCCATCATTCATTGCACTGTTTGCACTCAGCACGGATTGCACACAGCTTTTTACACTGATTGCACCCAGCTGTTTCATATCACTCCCTCACTATTTAACACTCACTCTGATCCCTTCCCTCTGCCGAGTATTGTTTCAGCATTTATCACTCCCCTAGAGATAGCTACCTTACGGAGCCCTAGTCATTTGCCTTAGCCCTAGTCATTTGCCTTAGCCTTAGCCCTTGTCATTAGCCTTAGCCCTAGTCATTAGCCTTAGCCTTAGCCCTAGTCATTAGCCTTAGCCTTAGCCTTAGCCCTAGTCATTAGCCTTAGCCTTAGCCTTAGCCTTCTCGGTTTCTGATCTTCGCCTGGTTCCCTGGATTCACCCCTTTTGTCTTGCCCCTTTTGATTCTGTCTGCCGATCGTCGACCTGCGCTAGCCCTAGGACTATTCTTGTGTTTTGCCCACCATATACCTGTTTGCCATCATCTGACCCCTGCCTGCTGTATGACCACGTCTCTGTCTTCTCCCAATAAAAAGCTCTGCATATGGATCCACACATCTCACGTCTCGTCAGCCCCATCACAGAATACTCAACCGTCGCGCGTCGTCCTGTTCGACCCGCAGCTTCTCATGGGACTCTGGCCTGGAGTGACCCAGGTTTTTCCCCCCCCCCCCCCCCCCCACCCGATCTACTACATCTCGACAGGGAGGTCGTTCGATTGAGGAGTATGTTCACCGGTTCTGTGAACTAACTTACCAGGTACCCCTATATGATGAAATTTTATTTAAAGACTTGTTCCGTTTTGGACTTAATGAACCCACAAAATCTTGGATGCCAAAGAGCAAATTCAACCATAGCCTAAGAGACTTTATAGACTATGCCTTGCTGACTGCTGGTTCAGCGTTCACGGTGGGTGTCGCAGAGGAGGGAAGCGACACCATGTCTGTGACTGAAGTGATGGCTGTATCAGAGCATGCTCACAAGATGGCGGCGACAGAGGAGCCTGATCACAAAATGGCGGACACAACAGCGCTCCGTCAAGTCACAGCTGATCTTCACGAGTCAGGTCAAGTCACAGTTGATCGTCACGAGTCAAATCAAGTCATAGTTTATTATCATGAGTCTAGTCAAGTCACTGCTGATAGTTATGATTCTAGTCAAGTCGCAGCTGATATTCAGGAGTCAAGTCAAGTCGCAGCTGATGGTTATGAGTCTAGTCAAGTCACAGTTGATCATCATGGGGCAAATCAAGTCACAGTTTCTGATCATGAGTCTAGTCAAGTCACAGTTGATTGTCATAGGTCAAGTCAAGTTACCATTCATTATCACGGATTCAAGTCAAGTCACAGCGGATCGTCATGAGTCAAGTCAAGTCACAACAGATCTTCATGAATCAAGTCAAGTCACAACTGATAGTCATGAGTCGAGTCTAGTCACAGTTGATCGTCGTGAGTCAAGTCAGGTCACAGTTGATCTTCCTCAGTCAAGTCTAGTCACCGCTGATCTTCCTGAGTCGAGTTTAGTCACAGTTGATCATAATGAGTCAAGTCAAGTTACAGTTCATTATCATGAGTCAAGTCAAGTCGCAGCTGATATTCATGAATCTAGTCAAGTCACAACTAATCTTCAGGAGTCAAGTCAAGTCGCAGTTGATCGTCATGAGTCAAGTCAAGTCACAACTGATCTTCATGAGTCCAGTCAAGTCTCAGCTGATCTGCCAAAGCCTCATCATGTCTCAGCTGTTCATCCAGATTCACGTCGCATCACAGCTGTTCATCCAGAGCCTCGTCACGTCTCAGCTGTTCTTGCCAGAGCCCACTTCCGTCACAGCTGACCCTTCTAGAGTCTCGCCCGTCTCAGCTATTCATCCAGTTTCACGTCGCATCACAGCTGATCATCCATAGTCATGTCACGTCCTGTCTGTCACACCCAGATTTTCAGGGTCAGCCCTTCGGTATCCCAGTCTGGTGTCCAGTGTGAGGGATGCACCGCTGGTGTCTGCACGCGCAGCTGGTATCCCCAAACCCACTCACTTTAGCCCTCCTGTTCCTGAACTCATTCCCCTGTCTTCAGCACTTCCCATATGGGGGTTTGTTTTATGGTGTATCTGGGCTGCGTAATCCACCGCCGATTTGCTAGAGGCAGCGGCACCGGCTACAACATCTCCAGAGGTGGCGGCTTATGCTGCAGAACCTCCCGAGGTAGCGGTGTCAACTGCCGTGCTCCCAGAGGCCACGGTGTCCACTGAAGTCTCTTCAGAGGTGGCGGCGCAGGCTGCAGAACCTCCCGAGATGGCGACACTTGTCTCAGTTCCTTGCGTGGTGGTGGCGCCCAGCAATGAACTTCCTGCTTGTCCTGTTCCGGCCAAGGAGGCCGTCTATGAACTTCCTGCCTGTTCTGCTCCGGCCAAGGAGGCCGTCTCTGAACTTCCTACCTGTCCTGTTCTGGGCAGGAGGCCGTCTCTGAACTTCCTGCCTGTCCTGGTCCGGCCAAGGAGGCCTTCTCTGAACTTCCTGCCTGTCCTGTTCCGGCCAAGGAGGCCGTCTATGAACTTCCTGCCTGTCCTGTTCCGGCCAAGGAGGCCGTCTATGAACTTCCTGCCTGTCCCGTTCCGGCCAAGGAGGCCGTCTATGAACTTCCTGCCTGTCCTGTTCCAGCCAAGGAGGCTGTCTGTGAACTTTCTGCCTGTCCTGTTCCGGCCAAGGATGCCGGCCCCTATGACCTCTCGCCTGTCCTGTTCCTGCGCCCCCCCTCGCCCCCCCCCCCCCCCCCCCCGCCAAGGAGGCCGGCTATGAACTTCATGCCTGTCCTGTTCCGGCCAAGGAGGCTGTCCATGAACTCTCTGCCTGTCCTGTTCCGGCCAAGGAAGGGCCGGCTATAACTCTCGGCCTGTACTGTTTCCCTGCCCAGGAGCCGGCTCATGAACTCTCTGCCTTCCTGTTTCCGGCCAATGAGGCCCGCCTATGAACTCTTTTGTCTACCCTGTCCGGCTACGGAGACGGTTTGCACACTCCCTGTTCGTCCCTGTCACAGCTATAGAGACCGTTTGCGAGCTCCCTGCTCGTCCTGTCACAGCTATAGAGACCGTTTGCGAGCTCCCTGCTCGTCCTGTCACAGCTTAGAGGCCTTTGCGAGCTCCCTGCTCGTCCTGTCACAGCTATAGAGGCCGTTTGCGAGCTCCCTGCTCGTCCTGTCACAGCTATAGAGGCCGTTTGCGAGCTCCCTGCTCGTCCTGTCACAGCTATAGAGGCCGTTTGCGAGCTCCCTGCTCGTCCTGTCACAGCTATAGAGGCCGTTTGCGAGCTCCCTGCTCGTCCTGTCACAGCTATAGAGGCCGTTTGCGAGCTCCCTGCTCGTCCTGTCACAGCTATAGAGGCCGTCGGGGAGTCCTCATCCTGTCCTGTCCTGGCTATGGAGGCCGTTTGTGAATTCTTTGTGTGCTTTGTGTCTGTCAGGGTGGTTGCCCCTGAATGCTCAGTCTTGTTTATCAACCCCAATGTTCTGTCTGTGTTTTCTGTCTCTGCTCTCTCGTTGTTACACTCTCCGCCATGGTCTCCTGATCGGTGTGGTTCACACCAAGCGGGTTTCCTGTTTCCTCTGCTCCGCCGTGGTGGTCTACTGTCTGGCTCTGGTGGTCCTCTGCTCCGCCGTGGTGGTCTACTGTCTGGTTCTGGTGGTCCTCTGCCCCGCCGTGGGATCTTCGGTCCCGTCTGCTCTGCTTTGGTGGTCCTCAGCTCCGCCGGCTCTGCTTCAGTCCCTGGTCTTTCCTATCCTTGGACCTGGCCCTCCGTCCCTCCCCTGTTCCGCCTCCGCTCCACCGCCCTCCGGAATCGTAAAGGGTTTTGAGCGTTTGGAAGCCGCTCCTTGGGGGGGGGGCTCTTTCACGAATCCGGTCCATGAACTTCCATTTTTCATTGACTCTCGCACTACACACTTTTGCACATCACCCCGGACTACATTTCCCATCATGCATTGCACTGATTGCACTCAGCACGAATTGCACACACCTGTTTTCACTGATTGCGCCCAGCTGTTTCATATCACTCCCTCAATATTTAACACTCACTCTGATCCCTTCCCTCTGCCGAGTATTGTTTCAGCATTTATCTCTCCCCTAGAGATAGCTACCTTACGGATCCTATTCATTTGCCTTAGCCCTAGTCATTTGCCTTAGCCTTAGCCCTTGTCATTAGCCTTAGCCCTAGTCATTAACCTTAGCCCTAGTCATTAGCCTTAGCCTTTGCCTTAGTCATTAGCCTTAGCCCTAGTCTTTAGCCTTAGCCTTAGCCTTAGCCTTAGGCCTTCTCGGTTTCTTATCTTCGCCTGGTTCCCTGGATTCACCCCTTTGTCTGGCCCCTTTTGATTCTGTCTGCCGATCATCGACCTACTCTAGCCCTAGGACTATTCTTGTGTCTAGCCCGCCATATACCTGTCTGCCTCTGTTTGACCCAGCCTGCTTTATGACCACGTCTCTGTCTTCTCCATAGTAAAAGCTTTGCGAATGGATCCGCAAGTCTCCGTCCTCGTCAGGCCCCCGTAACAGTGCCTTGTTCAAGGGTCTCACCTCAGTCGTGGTGTTGAGTGTGGAAGAGAGTGCTGGTCATTCACTTCCCCCACCAACAATTCCTGCCGGACCGTAGACTCGAACCCGCAACCTTTGGGTTACAATCCGACTCTCTTGCCCTTTTAGCCACGACTTCTCCCTAAAAAGCTGTGAAAGGTAAAAGTCATGGTGGTAATAATGAAAACACCCTTCAGAGGCTGCTGTTGCAATCTATAGCTCTTCAATTATAGCTGTTTTAGCGTTTACTCTGATTTATCAGCGTAAACGCTATGTGACCCTGTAGATGTCTAAAACCTACCAAACACTCTGTTAACTGCTTTCTGATTATTCTGTCTTAGTAAAAATGTCCTGATCTGCCTGCTTGAGACAGCAGAAACAATCCATGATTAACCATTAAAAAGCATTAAAATCGATTGAGCAATCAGGCAGTTACTCACGACAATAGCTTGTGCTGAGGTGTATAGAAAAGCATGCATGAAATCCAATAGGTAATTAAAATTTCCATGATAACTGAAATTAAAAAAGTAAAAAAAACACTGTGAAAGAAAATGTGTTTAATTTTTTTTCACATTTTATTCACCAATTAATTATGACTCTTTTAATTATGAATTAATAGTAAGTGGTAATTCATCATTACCACTTGTGCCTTTTATATGTATATTTTTAATAAAAATATGTAATGTTATATTATATGTACACTGTATGTACCAAGAATTTATACGTAAACATTATAATTCTAAGAAAGTTCTCTTTCAATATTAAATAGGCATGTGCTGCATTTGAGTATGGCCAGTATGACTCACTTATGACAGTATGTGGTCATGCAGGATAAGAATATGATTTGAATAGCTCATCACTGACCTGTGAGTCAGGTAAAATTGCTATATTCCTTACCACGTACTGTTTCTCCCTCCCACCGATTGTGTCCCAGAGGAACGGAAGCAGGGGATAAGCCATCTTCAAGTACTTTTGGCCAGGGTAATTACATCCCTTATGACAAGTTGCTATGGAGACAAAGAGGAGCGCAGCAATCAGTGCAAACATTTACTGTGACTGCAGGGAATGGCTTTGTTTGAACTTACTGCGACATGTGATTGTGACTGAGAAACAATTAATTAGTTGTGAAATTTGGCGATTTAAAACTGATAGAATCATTTACATAGAGCAGCAAAATGTTTGTTAAGCTTCAAATCATGACGTACAATGAGAGAAAAATAAACCACTTTGAACAGTAATGGCACTATTTTAGATGGCCTGCAAGTGGAGTCATAAATATAGTATTTACAAGTTCTGACCACATGAGGTTATATTTACAAGCTGCTGTATTTGCCAAGTTGTTAGTCGGAAGGGATATGTAAATGTGAAAATAGCCCAAACAAGTGTTGTGTTGTGAGTTTTAATAAATGATTTTCTAAAATTATAATTTTATGTGATTTATTTCAATAATATTAAGGTGCTGTACAAAATACTTACTGCTTATAGACAAGGCAACAAATTTAAAGTTAAGCCCTTACCTTTCACAATTTGCTTTTGCTTTTTAAAATACAATATGCATACACAGTATAAATGAAAATTTTTTATAATATATAAAATATAAATCATAAAAATAAATAGAAAAACTTGTACTACTATTATCATTGAACATTGTGATTGAAGAATGTTGTCACTGTTGGTTGATGATTCCCAATGGCAACCACTTGCCATTAACTGCTTGGACTTGACTTAAAAAGTTTGTCATCTAATTTATTTCTTCATTATTATCCATAACTTTTAACTCAAAGTGAAAATCATCATAGTTGGGTAAAGTTCTCTAGTGGTGAATGGGAGCCCACATCAAGTATATTTTTTTACTCTCGCATTTGTTCAGATAACAAAAGAAAAACACAATATTGTTTCAGTTAAAACTATGTCAAATTCACCCTCATGCAATTTTAACTCTTTTTTTTTTTTTTTTGGTAATTAAAGCAAAGTAATATAATACAATTATAGTGTTTAAATGTACATTTTAAAATATAAAATCAAAAATCTTTGCAGGATTTGCAATGCTGATGACCGTTAAAATGCTTCATCACAGTCTGTGAAAAGGGTCTATTTCAGTTACAAAAAGTTATAGATTGGTGTAACTTAAATCTGAAAAATAAGAATGATTACCCCTTGCCTAACTGCTACATATAGTTGGTCAGTCTAATTATTAAGACACAGTGGCTATGTTTATGCAACTGCAATAAACATAGCGTTTCTTATTCCTGTCTGTCTCTCAAAGCAGAAAGGTATCTATGTACATATTTATTTCCTTCGAGCACGTGACTGTCTCCGGGGTTAGTGCTCAGTGGAAAGATGTGAAGATGTGAAGTATCGATTGCTGTTTGAACTTTACACAGACATAGACGACAGCAGAGCCCAGTGAATGAGTCACCTCTAAATATCATCTTTCAAGGCGGCTTGACATCAAAATAGGAATTTTGACTTTTAGTCCATGACTTGTTGATTAGTAATATTGTTGTTAGCAAAATACATTCAAAATACACAATGGAGTATGAGACCTTTAGATTTTATATAATGGTCTTTCAGACGTGTGTGTTTAGTGACAGAAGCCATGTGTGCCACCAGGCTGTTCCCATTAGTGACTCACTCCTTCCACCCGTTTCCATTTCCATCATTCTTCTCTTGGGAGAAGAGTGAGGCCTAGTAAATTCTCTTTTGTCCTGCTCATAAATCTAGAGTCGCCTAATTGGGTTAGAGTGTCTTGAATCCATCAGCAAACTGACAAAAGCCACTGCTGGGGAAGATTCTAGTGTACAGAAACAGCACTGGATCTAATCTGATGATAAAACCAGTTGGGTAGGGAAAAGAAAATGCGTGAATAGATGGGTAAAAAGTGCTCTCTTTGATCTGGCATGTTTGTGAGGAGAATAATAAGCTGGCCTGGTCTCACAAATGATGTGTTCTGCAGCTCATATCACGTCCAATATTGTTTTGTCTCCAGGTAGCCCTTATCATCTGCAGTGTAAATAGTGTGAAACAGCAAATCGACAAACAGAGTGGGTTGGTTGTTTAGTCGCAGCTTTAGCCCGGTGTCGGGTATCACTGCAGTGTGAGGTCTGCATTGTGGGATTTATCTTTTAGATTAGGATCCGTCCCCACAGAGCTTGTGACTCTGCTGCAGCCTTTAACAGCTCCTGAGAGAAACTGCTACGCTCACAGGCAGCCAGGCGAGGTGAAACACTGCCTTTTAATGCCAGAGCAGGGGAGAGGCAGGGAGATGGGGCATGACGGAGACAGAAACCGTCCGCTCCTTAAGCAGCATGTTAGCACCTTCCTAGGAGAGCTCTCGTTCAGAGAAATCATTAAACCAGCTAGAACTGATGTACATCATGATGCACAGACACTCACTTTCTGCTTCTTTGTACATGTCACAGTGCATGGAAGAGGTAGGCTATCTCTTTGTCAGGATGCACAATATATTAGTACCGGGTTATCAGTCATTATTCGATTTTTTTATGTATATTTGATTTGATCTTAGATATGCTAATTTCTATACTTTTACATGTAAATTACATTTAAAATGCCTCCATCATCTAACGCTCACCTAAAGTTCAAAAACAATTATTTAACACATTCTAAATGCCATCTTTTGCAAGTCTTAAAGAATGAATATCCATTTTCATGCTGCACATTATAATGTTGTGATACCTACATTTACTGGTAGCATTTAAAATGATTGGTTTTATTATTATTGCAAATGTTATTATGGCAATATTAAATTATATACTATCTTTAAATGAATAAAGATGTTTTCATTTTAATTTTTCATTTTATTTAGTAAATAGTATCTCCAACCTAAAATCAATCATTTTAATAAGACCAGTAAATTTAGGTATCACAACATGATATGTCAGTAGAAAATGGATCATGATTCTTTGAGACATTTGCAAAGATAGCATTTATATGATGATATATTTCAATAATATATGTAATATATATTCATATTTTATACACACCACACACACACACTCACCCCCACACACACATATAATGGGCATACTGTGTGTGTGTGTTATATAAATATGAATATATATTACATATATTTCTTGAATATATAAATTATTTGGTTTGCATACCAAACGTTTCTTTTGGATGAATTAATTGTGAATTAATCAATTGGACAGCACTACTGAAGTACACAAAAAATGCGACAGAGGTTGCGATGATGACTTGGCATAAAAATGTATATTCAATTGTTTCACCGCATTATGTGCTTTTTGAGTCTTAAGTTTGTATAGGCAATAGCACAGAAGACCAGATGAGCAAATTACAGTTAATACTTTTTTTAAAAAATATATGTATTTTTAATTTAATATGTTTGCCACAGCATCTGAGGTGGCCTGATGGGTTGTTTTCATTGTGATTCAGACCTTTCTCTTAATTTTGAATGACTCATCAGCCCTATAACAAGATGAGAGGCCAGTGTGGACCAGACAACAGCTCTAGGCCCTCTCAGTGTGAAGACCACCCACATACACTACACTCCAATCCCCTGGTGCAATCACACAGAGGTCACTACAGATCAGTAAATTACTAAAGACTGAGAGCTTTAATACATTGGTTTCACATGAAAAGAAGTGTGCATAAGGGCAAATAAAATCCAGTCGATAAGATTCAATTAATACAATTCAAGTAAAGTAGAAAAAGGGAGAAATAAAAAGAAAGTAAAACATGATCATACCTGATACATTCAATGGCGCCTTCAATATGCTATGCTATTGAAACTAATTTATTTTCAGAGTTACAAGGAATAAAAAATATTATAATGCATAGTAGAATAATTACATTAAGTCTATAGCCTATATTTAACCAACATTCAGACACAATTCATAGAAAGTATTGTGTTTACAGGTGTTTATAGAGCTCCTGAAACATCAATCACACAATGAATAAAATATATCAATAAATCGTATAATGCTGACCAATTATGTTTTATCGTTCTACAGTCCTACAAGCCCAAAGAACTGGGCTTTCTAAAGAAGAAACACATCAGCACCAAATGTGTGTTATTTTAGCGCCTAAACCGCAGACATGCTTGTCGTGGTTGTGAGGGTCTCTCCTCCTCCTCCCCACGCCGCCCGCTGTGCTTCGGCTGTGTCCGCCAGAGGGCGCTCGGGCTCCGATGTCAACACGCGCCATTCGATTGTGGAAAATGCCACCAGATGGCGGTTTAGGATTGCTGCTCTTCTGAAAGGCGCGGTTCCTTCTCCCGGTCCAATTTTCAATTAATAAATCCATATTTAGCAAAACTTTTATCGAATTCCGAATAGCGGGAACGCCGACCTTTGCGACCATGAGCATCGCAGGTGAGTTGTATGCGTTTCTGTGCTGTTAGTGGTGTGTGAAGGGTAGCGGGTCTGGAGATTAAAGATGGAGGACAGCGGGGCTGGTGGGGGATGGGCGGCTTCTCCTCTGCTCTCACACTGACTGCATCTCCTCAGGCCAGATCCACACTCCCGCAGCCGGGCTTTAGCGGCTCGTCTGCGGCTCCGCGAGCACATACGGCTCGGTCATAAAGAAAGGGCTCATTTTCTTAAGGCAGAAGTGTAATTGAGCTCGTATGTGTCTGCAGACCTGCATCGGTTTGTCGCAGATATTGAGCTGCACTTAATTATATAATGATCAGTTTATGGCAAACACTGATTGCTGCGGGCTTGAGTAGATGCTGGTTTGGTTCTCAAGGTTTTTTTTCTTCTTTTATTTTTTATTTTTCTTATGACATGATGAAGGTCCCGTTATTTAATCTGTCAAAGCCAATAAATTATTTCAGACATGTTAACAACAGGCTTAATATGTAATCTGGTGTGCTTTAGTCATGATAACATGATTAATCCCAGTGTAAGAGATGGAAAGGAGAGAAGAAGCAGTCAGACAGGTGTAATACTGTTGCTATAATAGAGGAATATGTGAGAGACTTCACTGGGTATTATTTACCCAGTGTGTGTTTTTGTTGTGTGTGTGTGTGTGAGGGGGGAGGGGTTGAGTTTTCACCTTTGTTTTCATCTGTACTTTCTCTGACTGAAGGAAGATCACACTAGTATTGAAACTTCACAGTCAGCCCACACTTGCCTTGTGTTATTACTATTATTTCTGTTTGAATCAGACAGGTTTTTCAGCAAGTCAACTTGGGTTAAACTACTAAGGTAACTTGATTCTTAATGATTTTAAAGGCTCTTTAAAGTTCAGGTTAATCTCAGAAACACAAGAACACTGCAATATCTGTCTATCTATCTATCTATCCATCCATCTAGCAGTGGATGTTGTAATGTTACAGAAAAGAGTGTTGTACTTTGAGACGCGCAGCAGTCAGGAAAACCACTAGCTAACTTTTTCTGTGAAGTGCAAATGATGTAACCATTTTTGTGCAGGGTTACCCAATGTAGCACATCCTGTGGTTAAAAGTGTGGGCATTAAAAAAACCATCTGAAGGAAACAGTTCAGTGTGTGAAATATATACCTGACCGAACAGAGTCTGTTAGAACAAGTCAACCTACTTTGCATCTTATTTTCCTAATGGATTGAAAGAATATAATCCTGCTATGCAAAACTAAAAGATGTTGAGTACTTTATTTCGTTCAGTCGCTGGTCTCTGATAGAGGTGTTTAACTGTGGCTCACCAAGTCCCTTAGCATCCAAAACCCATGTGTCCACAATCCACATCTCCATCTGTTCACCATTACTCCTCACAACACAATCATAATGACATCTTCCTTCCTAAAACCAGTGAGAAGGCATGTGTGTGCTTGTACTTGTGATTTTTTTTTATTTTTATGATTGCAAGAAAGCCTGTTTAGAATGATCGGTTTGACGTCAGCAGAGTTTACTTCAGTATCAGGCATGCAGAAAAAATCAATTCATCTTTAAAAATAAAGCCCAGCTCTGTCTTTTAGTAAATGTTATCTACTGATAGATCTAGATAAATCAAATAAATCTGGCATTAGTCTGCATATAGAAATCATTTATAAACCATGCTTTTACTCTTATAAGTGGATTTTCAATGTGTTGGCTGCTATGATCACCTTGAGATCGATTATACATAAAATAGCAAGGCTATATTAACAAGGACATATACCCTGTACTTTCGGAAGAAATAATATTAGGTTTATAGCTAGTAAATCATGCAAAAAAAATTCAAAATAAGTACTTTGTATCAGTACTCGAGATTTCACAAGTTGTGCCTATCTTTGCTGAAAGATTACTGTATGGGCTTTTTATCATGCAACATGATAAACACAAAATTTGCTTTACCTAAAATAGAGTTGATTTTGAATGGCTTTTGTGTTCATTCTCTTGGCATGGCGCAACAGATTGTTTGCTGGCAGTTAATCAAAGTCTTTCTCAGACCTGGAGCCAAAGTCTGTGAATAATGAAGAGTGAACTAGATGAAAGGTTCAGTCTGTTGATATGAATGTCATATTAATGAATGAAAGAGGCTGTTTTGCTATGAAGTACTATCTACTTTGACTTTTTTTTTTTTAAATCAATTTCTGCAGCATGGGGCAGATTCAGTAATACATGGTGGAATGAGCTACAAAACAAGGTGTTTTAAACAGACAGCAAAACTTATATTAAGTCAAATATCTGCACCCAACTTGACCTTCCATTATTGAAATTTATCAACATCAATTTTTGAGTCATGTTTTTGGACTGCCAAAAGATGCCATTTTTATTCAAAATTAGTGCAAAAATTATTTTCCAAGTTGAACTGAAGATGCAACTTAGTGAGGCCATTTGACAATAATAAAGCAAGCAATTGTTAAAGTGTTTATCGATTTTCAATTTATAAACGTGAAATAAATGAACATAAATTGCCTATTTCATTTGTAAATGGATGTTTCTGTTGGCACTTTTAGAAAATAAACTATCTTAAAACACAATTATCACGTTCTTAAGTTGTTTATTTATTCTGTCTAATAAAAATTCCCAACAGTGGGAACATACGTGATGCATTAGTCACTTCTACAGTCTCATTTCCACCACATTGGTAAATGATTACACTAACCTTAAAAACCTTTGCTCGGGAAAAGTTGTTGATTATGTTGGGGAAAAACTGATGGAAATCATAGTTTGTGTACAAATTGATATTAGTTTAGCTAAATATAGAAAAGCTTTATGGTTATTTTACTCTTTATTTAGATTATTATAGTAAAATAATTGTTTTCATAATGGCTTTTTAGTGTATATCTTTATTTTATAGGGTATAGAACCACAGTAAAATATTGACATTAATACATAAAAAGTCATTTGAGAAGTAAAAAAAAAATGGTAGAGACACAGTAAAAAGTTTCCATGATGGTTTAATAAGACCATCATATAACAAAAAGGAAAATATTAGTTTTAATAATGTTCAACCACCTGGTCATAAAATTGGCCATAACTGAAGAAGCACCCGCGTGTTCCCAGCAACTGCTCCTCCCGCCAGCTGTGGCTCTGTACCAGATTTGTGAGATTGCCAATTATTTCACCTGACATCTTCAGTTTGTCAGCACACTGCTCCGATACGTCTGACTGTACGGATATGTGATTATCTTCCTCGCTGACGATACCCTCAAAACAGACATGAATGGGGCCTCTTTGTTCAGTTAAAGAACGTGATTGAAGCTTGTTAAAGTGCAGCAGCTCTGAGAGTAAGACGGCTCCATGCTGTGTCTCTCCTCCCTCTCCTGCAGTCTCCATTTTGTGAGCGCCTGCAGCGGGGCGGCCATGACTGCTGCCGCAGTGACACCAACACAAAAGCACTCTGTCTGTCCCATTCAGCTGCATGTGGCCGGCGCAGACTCACTGCTGTGCGGATGAAAGTGCTTTTGTTGTTGTTTAGGTTGCTGTTTGTAAAGGATTTAATGGTCAAGAGTATGCTTCTGGTGAGAAGCATTGCTAGCCTCTAGTAAAGCTCCCAGTGGATCTGTCTCATCAGTTATTACTGTGGTTTCTCACACATTCAGCAGCAGCTGCTGGTGTGTGTATGTGTGTGTGTGTTAGAGAATGGAAATGTCTTTCTCAGTCTTCAGGACCTTCTCTTTTTCACAGTTAATGTGTGTTTGGTGTCTCTGCTGAACAAACCCTCCAGAATAAAAGCAGGAAGTCAGCACAATGAGCTGCAGCTGCATTCACACGCCACACCTAGTAAAGTGATTTTACACTAGAGTCAGCAGTCAGGTTCAATGTGTACTTGTTCTTGTTTATTTATTTATATAGCACAGTTTAATGCAACACCAGGTTGCCCAAAGTGCTTTACTAAAAAGTACAAGCATGAAACGAACATCGAAAATTAAAACACACACAACATATAAAAACACCACATTCAATCATTGTATGCTACCAACATAGATGTGCTTTCACAGTTTCTTAAAAATGTACAGGATTGGCCAGGACCTGAGCGGCGGGGCAACTCAGTTCCACAGTTGCGGCATCTTATCACAGTCGAAGCGATGTGATTGTAGGATACAAGTAATTTTGAGTCTTGTGTGTGAATGTTGCATAAGTGACTTATATTTGTTAGTCGGGGTTTGGTAGGCATGGGTATTAGCAGGGACCTGGCAATATGATGTTGTTTGCTTTCTGGAACCACAATTGCCATCAAGAGTGTTTTTTTTTTTTGTTTTTGTGTTTTGTTAAATGATATTGCCGTCTCTCTGCCAGCCGCATTTGACTTTGGTATTTGCAAAAATTATATTGGGTTGTTATAAGGTGAGATTTGGGGCTGATAGACATTAATGTGACTAATGCACACATGTTTCGCCTTTCACTTGCACTGAATGGTGGTAAAGTGTCCAACCATTATTTGACCTAAAAAAATTAATTTAATTAAATTATACTGATTTGGCATTTTTAGACTTTTTTACACCTTGTCATCACTTAAAGTCAATCTTTAAAAAACTGTAATTCATTAATACGGTTGAAGGTAAATAACTGTACTTAACAAACAAAAACTCAAGATTAAATCGGACATTAAAAGTGTTTATTTTTGTTTATTTAGACAAGATAATGTAGCTATGCAGTGTGTGGATGAGGTATGGATATATCTATAGATATATATATCATATATAGTAGATATATATATATATATATATATATAACAAAAAAATAAAAACACACTTATAATGTAAGGCTATTAACTTGAGTTTTTTTAAATAATATATGTATATATGCAGTGTTTCCTCTAGGATTTTTTCCAGGTGTAGTGGCAGGACTATTTCCTATTTTTTGGTTAAACCTCCCCACCCAAGAATCACTTGCACTCAAACTCAGAATTGAATTTATTTGAACTAAAAATGACAAGTAAACAGTATGTAATAAAATGAGAACAAATAAATAAATGACAAGCAACTGAATAATCTATTCAGCTGTAAAATAACACTGGATAGTCTTCTCTGTATAAATAAACAGTAATGACAGAGAGCAGCAGGTTTATTTAGGCTGCTGTCTCTTAAGACCTCATGCATTTTGCTTCTCAATGGTTTACATTCACTTAATAGCCTATATACTGACTTAGTTTAATGTAAACCAACTGTGTTTACGTGAATACTTGCCAAGACAGGCATTTTGACATAATTTTTGCAAGACTTAAAAGCATATGCAAATGATACATTCAGTCATCTGTCCCAAGCGTCTTGTCCGGGAATTTCCCAGCTATAAGCACGGAACCTGCAGAATGAGTAGAATTATGCGCAATAGCCACAATCCTGTGCCAAAATTCAAGTCCTGCTCTGTCTTCTCTGCTAATTACCCAACTGTGAATGATGTGAGGGGCGTCACTTTGATGTCACAGAGAAGCTAGTTGTGTTGGGGATGATTTTTGGTGTGGCGGCCCACCACGGCAGAATGAATGTAGCGGAAACACTGCTATATATGCTATCTGCCAAATAATCGGCTTATCAGTATCAACTAGAAGCTGGTGCATCTACAAATGGTTCCAATATAGTGACATCTTTACTGAAATTAAAATTGACGTTTTCGCTGAAAATAAAGTTAGGGTAATTATTAGGGATGCAACACTATAGTTAGCCCACGGTTCAATACATACCTCGTTTTTTTTAACCACGGTTTGCGTTTCGGTTCAGATGACTTGGCACATCAGAGTGTTTTTTGGTTTTTAACACTCTGTTTTGGTTTTTGTTTAATTTTAACAACAACAAAAAAACTCCTGTAAACTTCTGTGCACTGGAAAAAGTGTGGATTATTAAGTGTCTACTTAAAATTTATTTTGAGAGAGGAATTATCTTTCCGATTTTTAACCAAAATAGGATGGATTGGCCATTATTGAGTGCTATAAACACATGTAATGTTTGTGTTTAATTCCTACTGGTAGCCAGAGGGCGCCCCCATGCAGAAAATTCACATACACATCACAGAAGTAATAGAACTGATGATGTTCCAGGAAATCCCTAGTATGGATAAAGGCATCGCTATCGCTGTAACTGAATAAAAAGAAGATAGAAACGCTTAAACTAATCAAATATGAAGACAAACACACGACTGCGACAATATATGGTTTATCTGTGTTCTTCAAGCCATCTCGGGTATTTTCATAATGATTAAATATATTTGTAAGCCATTGCTAATCAACATAGCCTTTATTACAGTATAGAATATATTTTCAGCCTCATTCTGTGATAAGAAGCCACATCAGATCACAAAAGGAAGTTATTTCTAACACTCAACTAATGCTGTGAAGTAAATACAAGTTATAAGGTTCGCTTTTGTTGGACAGCAGGTTTAGAAACGCTTCTCATTGCAAGACATTACAAGGGAAGATGCTCGGCGTGTGTTGCTGTTTCAAACTTGCACTTATAACGGGAGAATCTTCATCTCCGCACGTGAAATCACGGGCACACAGCCAATTCTGAGAGAAATAAAACGCACAGGGAAATTTAAACGCAAAACCAAAAAAAAACAATTCACAAGTGCGTATTAAACCGTGGATGTCGTACCGAATGGTTCAATATTAAATTGAGAATTGTGACATCCCTAGTAATTAGATTTGAGTAGGGTTGCAAAATTCCGGGAATTTTCAAGACTGGAAACTTTCCATGGGAATAAACTGGAAATTTGCATTGGCATTGGCATGCATGGCTCGGTGTATTAAATGCAACTCCATCTGAAAACACGTGATGGAGATTTACTACTAATCACAGAGACGGCTTTACGGAAGAGCAGTATGCGCATGATAATGGCATGCGATTAATCGTGCAGCCCTAGTTTTCATTCATCAATAAATCCTGAAAAAAGCATCACAGATTCCCCCCCAAAAATAAAAAGTAATTTTTACAATTTGTATTAGTATTAGATTGAGATAGTATTGTATCGGAACCTATGATCAAACAAAATGTTTATATTTATGTTTGTATGTAATAGTTTTATAAATTTCCCCAAATTTCCAATTAATTCCCATAAATTCCCGTACATTCCCTTAAATTCCTGGTAAGTTTCAAACTTGGAATATTTCCAAAATTCCCCAAACGAAGTTCCCATGGAAAGTTTCCGGAAAATTTCCCGGAAATTTTCCGACCCTTTGCAACCCTATATTTGAGTAATTGAGTAACTGAAGTCACTATCTGGTTCCCGGGTGATATATTAAATGTGCAGTAAGCGATTTCTGAGAAATGCTTTTGATATTTGAAATCACAGATCTTAAAGGCACAATATGTCATTTTTTGCCGCTAGAGGGCGCGTATTCAAAACAAACAATGAAACAAAGACGTAGGTTGATGACGCCGTGACTGAGTGTGGAATCATGGGAGTTGTCGACTTCTTCCCCACAGCCGATGCAATCCGATGGGACTCGGGCAGAAATCATGTTCATGGACGACCTAATGTATTAAAGATTAATTAACATCGTAGTATGAAGCAGGGTGAGGCAGAAAGCCGTCGAAGCGATATGAGGCCGCTGAACAAGCGCGACACACGGCTCGAAAGCAGCAGAGCTTTTATTATGCCACAGTCGACCGCTGCCCACTTTTCCTTTTTTTTTTTCCGGTCGTGCGTATGTGTGGGGGAAAAAGCAGCGCTGTTTTATAATACTAGATACATTTGAAAGTTCTGTTAAAATGCTACTCTGCAGCTGTCACCTGTCTAATAAAATGCATAGCATATTAAAGCGTCTTTGGTGTTTCCATGTTCTACAAAACAAAACAAAAAAAACGGAAATCGAGGGGTTATGACGTCATTGGCAGGCGACACTCTGGATAGTGTCACTAATTAAAATTGCTTATTTCTCTGGATTTAAACACTCTTCGAAAAATCTGGGATAATGTAAGTACAAAAAAAGTCAGCAAAATATATAAAACTGTTCCTAGTGGTTTTCGGATATTTTAATAAAAAAAATCTTACATATTGTGCCTTTAAAGGGTTAGTTCACCCAAAATGGAAATTCAGCAATAAATTACTTACCCTCAAGTCATCCTATGTGTATATGACTTTATTCTTTCAGACGAATCCAGTCAGAGTTATATTAAAAATTGTCTTTGATCTTTCAGGCTGTTTCATGGCACTCAGCGGGTGTTGCATGCTTCAGTCCAAAACAAGTTAAATAAAAAGGGCCCATCCATAAAAAAAAAAGTGTCTCACACGGCTCCGGGGGGTGAACAAAGGCCTTCTGTAGCGAATCGATGCGTTTTCTGTAAGAAAAATATCTATATTCAAAACGTAATAATCACTTTAATGTAGCTTGCGCTTACTGTTGTAAAGGGAAGCAGTTCCGGGCGGATGATGTGGAGGTCGGCTAACAGGAATTTGCTAACAAATTGAAGTCACTGTTTCAGTTAATGGTTTTGCTTGGGTAAAAAAAACTTTTTTTTGGTTGCTGAATTTTTGGTGCATCAGTATTCTTATATCTTTTGTTGTTGAGGTCAATGAAAAATTGTCTTTGTACACTATTACTTGTACTTGTGTCTGGGTCTGTCAGCAATTCAGATTTAGGAGAACTTATAGGACACACTGAGAGGTTTTACTGTATTTGAGCTTTTCCCTGTATTGTGCTGTGGTATTGTTTAGCAGATAGTGATGAAGGAAGATTATCGCGAGCCCAGCGTTCAGGGTTATTCCTGTAGACTTCCCATCAGTGGAGAAAGATCCCTGAAGATTAAGGGCTTCTCACGTCCCCTGGGTCAGTCATCTGCTCTTCGGAGCACCTCATCTCATTAGTGTGCAGTTAAAGGCTTTAAACGGTGTGTTGTGTCAGAGAGATTTAGCTGTTACACATAGGGGCTGCTACAGACAGTGCGCTTTTATAGTTACATAGTACAGTTAAACACTTAAAAATGTATGAATGTCATTGCATTAGACGTGAAACCAAATGGCTTCTGCAAACAAACAATGCTAGATCTTTTAATTAGAACTAAGTTCACTTTTCTGAGCCAGGTGCATTTAAATATTCCTTGTTCTCCACCTTATAGTGTGTATAAATCAGCATGCTAAATGAGTAGTATATCTAAATAAACAATATCCCTGAAACAATAGCTGACCTGCTGCTTCCATCGAGATTATAAAATGCACACTTTATATCCCAGGAAGTCAAGGAAAAGGCTGTGGGATAATAAAACAGCTGATGTCATAGATGACACAAAAGGGCCAACATGACAGATGTGATATTTGTGGATTGTATTCATGAGGTCACACTAGACTGAGAATGCAATATTAGCCTGCTTCAGATCCCAGATATGGGTAACAGGATAACAGGATATGATGTCACACTCATGTTTTGGATTAATAATTAATTTAATAATGGATTACATTAATAATACTAATACTATCATATTGTTAAAATGTAGTATGTTTCCACAACACTGCAAATCATAAAACTTTGTGTTGAGCTTGGAAGTCAGTCTTTGACGTTCACATTTAGATTTACATGTAGATTTAAACTTTTGGTCTGAAAAGATTATTAAATATGAAAAATTACATAAAAATAACATGAATATATTGTTAATTGCAGCCATTTTTGGGGCCAGCATAAAGAGATTGATTACCTCCAATACAGTTAATATTTCTGGATTGGTTATGTCTTGTAATACTAACTAAATACTGTAATACTTTTGCTAACCTTGGAACAACATATAAAGCTACCAAATTTGGCTTAATCGCAACATATAATCATTGCAGTTAATTGTGTACAAAACAATTTTAAAATGTTTTAAATGTTTCTGCCATAGTCACCACTAATAACCTACTCCTAAATATAAAATTTTCTGTAAAGCTGCTTTGTAATGATTTGTATCGGGAAAATCACTATACAAATAAACTTGAATTGAATTGAATGTAATAGACGGACATATTGAACAGGTTATTATAGCAAAAGACCATACAAAACAAATGGATAAAGTACAATTTAAAAAAGTACTTATTTTATTTCAGCAAATTGCCAAAGCAACATGATTCATTGTCGTTTAGTTTAACTTCATGTATTATAATATCCTTGAACGTGGTTTTATTACCCTGCGTCCTTGGAGGGTATAGAGCCCTCATATTTCATCAAAATACTACATTGGGTTCCGATAGGAATCAATTCTTATACGGGTTTTGAACAACACCAGGGTGAGTAATTAATGACAGATTTTTCATTTTTGGGTGAACTAACCCTTTAAAGCCTATAGTAGTATCTGAATGGTAGGCTATTTTACTCTTTTGTTTTTGCAGTATTGGCCATAAAGAACCACCAGTAACATAATTTCAACTCTTGCTAGTTTCTATTTTCAGCTTATTCCCACATCCTGTCGGGTCGGGTGTTTCTTTCTGTGGGCTTCACATTGTGATTCTTAAAATGTCTCTGCGCTCAGCCGTCATCCCCTCACCTGACATTCCTCTCCTGCAGGTGGATGGCCTCTTTGTAGCGTATGTCTCATAGCCGTGCTCGTGACGAAAACTTGTCTCAACAAAGCCCTTTTGTTAACACTGCACTCGGCTGGTTATGTGCAGACTAAGGCTTTTACTTCATCACGTTCTGTACGCTCCGGTCTCTGTCCCATGGACAAGACTGAGGGTCCTGAAATATGTGAGATTCAAGGAGAGCAGATGGAATTACAGACTGTGGTGAACAAATCAACAGAAAACTCAAGCTGCTGACTTACACAGATCTGGTTTCAGTGATGTGTTTTGCCATGTAATGTAATTCTCCTGCTCTGTAAGGCAGAATGTGTCCACTTATCCAGTCAATTGGATCATGAGTTTGGAAGAAAATAGTGCTTTATACAACTGCACATTTTTAAATGTATAACCTCAAAATCACACACTGCCATTATCTTGTTTTTCTCGCTCCGCAGAACAGATGGCAATTTTAGTAGTCAAGAAAATGAGCGTAATTTATGTGCCACTAGCTGATTTCAAATCTGGTTTTTGAATACCCATAATTGTTTTCATTTCTTTATTTTGTCTGGTAATGATGGACTAACAAATTACAAGAGATTCTTTGATCTGTAGTTTACGTCACAGTCGAGGAAAATGGAAAAGCCTTAATGTGATCACAGGGCTTTGAAGAAATCCTCCTTTCTCCTCAGGGACATCTGTTTCTGCACCTTAGCATGTCATTTCACCCTCTTATTCTGCCCTGTGTCACAATAAGAGGCGATCAGTTTAGCCTGTTCACCAGTCTCCCATCACCCTCCATTGATTTACTCTTTATAGAGTTTCTGCCCTTGACCGAATAGAGGTATAATAGAGTCGTTCAGCTAATGCCTTCACAGTTTGAGCGTGGCTGCATTGTTTAGATCATTTCAATGTGCCTACTGATGCTTTTGTTCTTTTGTGAAAAATGTATGTTTGTTAAAGTCAACATGAAACCATTTTACTTCTGTAATGTAATGTAACTCTGGGTAAACCAGGTATTCATCTGTATTAGATATAGACAAAAATCTATTTTCTAAAAAATAACCAGGTCAGGAGCATGCATGAAGAAAGTAATTGATTTTATGTCGACTTTAAATGCAGAATATAGTTTAGTTGTTCAACAACACATTTTTGTAAGGGAAATTAATAAACGTTATAAACTATAAAATCTCTCCGTGGTTATACAAATCTAATAATCCATTTTTTTGATGTTACAGCAGGTCATCCACCCTGCTCTTCAGGTCTCCTAATGTACTGTTGGGCTTCATCATATTGTTTTCTGTAGGAGCTGATATTTTAATTTCAGTGCATTCTGGCTACATCTGACAAGTACACCTTCTTGATAATTTACCAGCTGTCTGATACTGCACAGAAAACTGCTCAATAAATCAAGCGATACATGAATTGGTAAATATGTTCTGTCTTCAGTTTTTTGTCAGTATAGTATAATATAAAAATATGCAAGTCTTTATATAGAAATTGTATATATATTTTTATGTAATTCAGCTTCAAAATGTTTAAAAATGTTTTCTGTTGTATCCCCATTTTTCTTTAATGACAGCAGCATTGGAAATGCATGAACTCCATAACTTTGTGTCAAACCTAAAGACCATGTTCTCCAGCAGATGATCCAAAGAGCATCTTGTGTCTCAATAGAAGCAAGAACATCTGTACAGCTGTCTGTACAAAGGGTCACATCATCAACATCGCCATTTATTAATTAGTAGAAAAATCCAGACTTGTAAAAATCTCTTGTTCACTTTTTTTATTTGTTTCATACATTTTCAAAATCCTTTTTAATAAATCCCCCCCCCCCCCAAAAAAAAGGTTACATTACTCTTTGTAATCCCAAATTTTACTGAATGTGGTTTCCAGACTGTAGACCCCAGTTTTTATATATATATATATATAGATATATATATATAGTATATATATATATAATAATATAATATATATATATATACTCTCTAGATTAACATACATACGCGTTATACAGAGGCACATTTGAAGTGGATCAGAACCTTTCATCAAAGTTGTCCTAAAACCAAAACAATCCCCGTTCTTTTCTTAGGACAACTTTGATTAACTTTTTGATCCACTTCAAATGTTGACAACTGTATATACGTAATATGCTGTCCAACGATAATCACTCCAAAATAAAAGTTTTTGTTACTAATATATGTGTGGGTACGGTGTACACACACATACAGCATTATTTGATATGAAATATTTGCATGTATTTACATGTATTATTTATATTCATATAAATTAATAATATTAAATATACTTAATATATAACGTACATATTTTTCTTAATAATCCCTGCATGTGTGTTTATTTATATATCGATAATACATTCACAGTACACACATCTAGCTGTAAACACAACCTTTGATTTCGATACGATGCATCATAGTTAATCGTTAGACGCACTAATAATACTATTATCAATTATACATATTTAGTTTGAGAACTGGGATTGGCTTTGATGGGTCTGAACTTCAGTACTGGATGGTGTTTTGGTTTGTGTTTTTGTAGAAAGTCAGATAAAATCATGTTTGTGAGTTACTTACATTTTTCACCTCATCATAATAGGGGTGGGTGGCATAACCAAAATGTTATATCACGATATAAGTCATTTATTTCACAGTAACTGTATAGGCCAATATCACAACTATTTATTTATTTGTTTATTTAATTATTTTTCATAACCCAGTTAAATAATACAGTTGAAAGGTACTTTATTTTGAGTATTTTCTTTAGATTATTAATAACATCCAGTTTAAAAGTTTAGTGTCAGTAATTGGTGTTGTTGTTTTGAAAAAAAAAGCTTTCATTCAGCAAGGATACATAAAATTGATTCAGAATTGTAAAAATCTCATATTCACTTTATTATTCATTTATTTATTTATTTTACATTTTCAAAATGCTTTTACGTCCCAGATTAAAACATTTTAATTCCAGATTTTCAATGTGGTGCCAGACTTTTAGACCCCAGTTTATATATTATTTGTAGTATATATATTGCCTATAGTTGTGGTCTTTTGAATCTGTGTCATGTTAGTCCAGTCAACTCTATCTTCTCATGCAGCGCAGCCTTGATGTACAGCTGTATAATGTTTAAATTTCATGGATTCGCTGTGAAAAGCATTAGAGGAGCCGGCGTCCTTGAGCGATCCACCTCCTCAAGGACTGTAGTTAGAGTGAATGGTCTGTCCTGAGCGATTGAATGAACATCTCTCTCTGGGTGCATTGAATTACATTTAAGTTGACTGTAAGTGGATTTCATTAAAAAACCTCCTCATGTAATCTTAAAGTAATTCTCTCTGTATCGGTCAATATTTGTGAAAGCACGTCTACTGTCTCTCACATGTGTGTCGTTTGTGGCTGGTGGATTAATAGTTCTGTTGTGTGTGCATGTGCGTGTGTGCGTGTACGTGTAGTAGTTGCCAGGGATGTGAATGTGCTCCACGCATGCGTGTGTTGCTTTTACTGTAAAGCACTTAACATGCATGACATGTATTACAGAAGGCAGGCGTTACCATGGCAACCCTTGTAGGTCATAAGCTGCAGGTTTGATTTGATTGGCTGAATGAAGCGAGCGCACACGGGAGAGATCAGTCAGCTTGCAGGACTGTTTATCTACAGGATGTCCTTTTGGATCAGCTCTACCAATCTGATTTCCCTCTTCAGCTATTTTATCTTTAGAAGCACTAAGAATTGCTCTGGCTTTCCATATTTAAACATGCTCCATGTTTCACATTCAGTATGTATACTTTTCCGTACGGAGGGTGTTTGTTTTGTGTTGGTATAAATAGTCAGTGACAACGTCGCATGACATACTCACCGATTAGTTGCTGTGGTCGGTCTACTTGCATTGTGTGCACTCATGGCCGTCTTGACGAAAGGTTCGATCATAATATCATTGATTTCACAGTAACAGTATAGGCCAATATCACAACATTTTAACCCAGTTAATTAAATAGAGTTGAAGCTACTTTATTTTGAGTAGTTTCTCTTTATGTTTGAATTTTTCATAACATATGCTACAGTTTAAAAGTTTAGAGCAGAGGTCCCCCACCACCGGGTCGCGACCACCCACTACCCGGGCCTGAAGAATTGCTACAGTGTCTCAATAACTCTTGGAAAATTTGATAGATATAAGTCTTTTAGTTATTTCTGTTAATAAATTGTTCTAATTATTCTGTATTTTTCTTTGTATGCGATTGATATGGAGTAGAAATTTGACAATTTCATGTTAAATAAGTAAATGAAAGATTGCTCTGATCTGTCACATATTAGGAGTTAAACGGATGAGACCCTACCATTCGGCACGCACGTGATTCGTAGATTAATTTGCCAATTTACACGTACAAGCAATTTTAAACCACAAGAAGAAGAAAGGAAAGAGAGCTCAATTCGTTACTCACGCGCTGTTCTCGCACACAATCAGCGCGCACAAGCATAGAGACGTGTTTCAGACAGCGCGGAAATAACGAGTTGCGTAGGCTATACATAACATTACACATAAAATTAGCCTATGTCAAAAACCCTTCATGGCATTGTCATTCTCTGTGCTTTAAATATTTTTTTTGCTTATCCCGAAAAAATAGTCCGATTGTTACGTTAAAAAAAAAAAAAAAAAAACACAATATAGGCTAATGTGTTGAACCCATAGACCGTATAAAAAAACAAGTTGAACGGCCCACTAGAATGTTTTCCAAATGTAACCGGTCCGTGGTGTAAAAAAGGTTGGAGACCCATGGATTAGAGTCAATGAAATTTTTGTTATTAAAACTTTTATTCAGCAAGGATACAAAAAATTGGTCAAAACTGAGTGTAGTAAACACGTTTACATTGTTACATAAGATTGATATTTCAAGCATTAATAAACTGAGTACTAGGTTGAGCCGATTTCGTCCATCCGCCGAGGCGACTACGCCCCCCCCCCCCCCCCCCCCACCCCCCCCAGCCGCAATCTGCTGCTAATCCCAATTCCAGTGGTCGGAAATGAAATTAAGTGTACTACAGAACCCCTAAAGGGAATAAATAGTCTACGAGATAGGAGGATAAAAAATTTTTTTTTTACTTTCTCTCGCTATTATATCATTGGGTAAATATACTGTTTATAAATTGCAGGCATCAGGGAGCCACTAGTAATATGCAGGGCATTGAAACCACTTTCGAATGCGCGCTCTCATTTTACTTTGACTTTCACTTTCGAGATTCACGACGTAATGTGTGGCTACCTACCACACATTTTACAAGATTAGATATTTGTCAGGGGTGCTCAGTATCTGCAAATCATTCGCCATTGTCCTATCAGTCGTCTCTCCTTACTCTGTGTATGTGGTAAGTGAAGTTTCATGTACTGTAATGCAACAGGCTATCGCTAGTAAGCGGCTAACCATGTCCTTTTAGTGGCTCCGTAGAACGCATTATTTGTTTTCCGTGCCTTTCTGCATACGGATTCACGCACACCCCCTAACCCCGCCCCCCGATGACATCGTCCATCATGATGTTTCACTGAAGACATCGTCCGATGCCAATTTGGTAGACATCGCCCAACCCTACTGAGTACGTTTACATGGACAACAATATTCAGGTTTTAACACGATTAAGAAAATACTCTGATTAAGAATCTACCATGTGAACAGAGATTTTTGATTACCTTAATCCGGCTAAAGTCAAAATCGAAGTAAACACTAATCGAATTAATACATGTGGAGTATTCCTATTTTAGTCACACTACTGAAGTGCAGTAAAGACATGTAAACACCCTAATCACACTATTTTTCCGTTGTGTAAGACTTTTTCCTTTCGCATTTTGCGACAGGATGCACACACGGCAGTGTTCAACCGTTTGACGGCAAACAAAAGAGCATGGCTTTACAACAACGCCGTCGTCTGTTTGCACGTTTAGCATGACAAATCATTAACTGCACTTGAAGATTTCGTAAAATTACAAATTAAACACCCAAAACTGTATTTGGCATCATAACGAAAATTAACTATATGTTGATACGTGAAATTCTGGAGGGAACGTCAGATGGCATCGCGTGGGAACGTAATGACGTGTGCCATTAATCAAACTACTATAACATGTAAATGGAACGCAGAAAGCACCCTTAATCTTACTAGTGATTCCATGTACTAGCATTGATAGTAAAAATAAATTTTTTTTTTGTGCCCCAGTCAATATTAGGAACGAATAATTTAATTAGTAAATTAAAAAAAAACCTTTTGGAAAAGGATCATTTGCTGCTGGATAATGTGATGAAAAATTCATCTTTGCCACCACAAGGAATACAATTAATTAAAGGGTTCCTATTATGCTTTTTCACATTTTGAATTTTAGTCAGTGTGTCGTGTGTATGTTTGGGCATAAAAGAAAGGGGGGGGGGGGGGAATCTCAAACTTCCAAATCTCAAAGTCCACTCCAAATGGAGATATTTCGTTTTTAAAGGTGCATATGATGCTATTTAAATTTTTTCCTTTCTCTTTGGAGTGTTACAATCTTTTGGTGCATAAAGAAGATCTGTAAATTTGCCAAGACTAAAGTCTCAAATCCAAATAGATGTTGTCTTTATAAAAGTTAAAGGGTCATATGATGCGATTTCAAGTTTTCCTTTCTCTTTGTTACAAGCTGATTGTGCATAGATAAGATCCCTGAAGTTCTAAAGACTAAAGTCTCAAATCCAAAGAGGTGTTCTTTATAAAAGTTAAGAGTCAACTGTGCCTACCTAAAACGGCTCGTTCTAAACACGCCCAACATATCTACCTCACTATGTGGAAATATTAGCAAGATGCCGGCCCAAATGTGCATGCAAAGAAAGAAGGCGAGGTTTCAGTAACCGCAGTTAGTGTTGAAACAACCATGTCAGGGAGATGCTGTGTGTCTCTAGGCGAAAGCAAAAGCACTTTATTGGCCTTCCGAAAGTAGATGCATTTAGGTATCTTTAAGATTACTTACAACAGAACTGCAATGCATTTTATGGATGACCGTTTTTGTGAACCTAGGAGAGGAGGTAATCCTGACTTTGCTATGACAATCTGGCACTTCTGAATCAGCCACTTAAAACCTTGGGGTTTTGTTATTAGTTTAATTATTTGCTATTGACTGTTCAAATGGGAGTTTTGCGCATCGTGTGTGTGTGAAAGAGAGAGAGAGAGATAGAGATAGTGGGGGTCATATCACAGTGGAGTCAGCTGTCTTAATTGTGGCTTGTGTACTGCACACATACCAGCTTCTTCACTGTGTCTGTCACGCGACTCTGTTCCCTTTCGGGCTCTGTCTTTACATTTATTTTGAAAGATGTAGATCGCGATTATGGTAAGGGGTGTTACAATTCCGACGAGTGCTTGCGGTGTTCGGACAATCACAATGCACTGGGTCAGCTGGCCATATCAAAGAGCAGACTGCGCTTGTCGGAAGGAGGGACATTGTAGAAAACGAAGCTGTTGAGAGAGGCGGGGCATAGAGGCCTCAAATAATGTGCAGTATGTTGAAAATAATGTGTTTTTGAACCTTAAACATGTCACCATATTCTGTTACACAAATACACAACATTAGTGACCTGTAAAAAGCATCATATGACCCCTTTAAGAGTCAGCCACGCCTACCTAAAAACGGCTCGTTCTAACACGCCCCCACATACCTACGTCGCTATCTTGGAAGATTTGCATAACGCCACCCAAATTTTCACATCAGAAAGAAGGTGTAACTTTTATTCTCGCTGTATTATTTTGTTGCCGCCGCCATGTCGTGAAGACGCGGTATGCTTCGTTGTGAAAGCGAAACTACTTGTTTGGTCTTCCAAAAGAGGATGATATCTGCTTCGTCATGCTTGGAGCTGATCTGTGCTGGTCGCTGAGTTAATACTTCAACTTAGTGCTGTGGATCACCAGATCGAATTTGACCGTGGACGAAGCGTAGTCCAGCCCAGGGTCGTCACATGTGGTTGCCGCAAGCCCTCCGGATGCTCCTTCGTTGAATCCGCCGCCTCTGCTCACTCAGCCCGCCAGCCGTTCCTAACTTTATCCCCCAGCCTCTGCTCACTCTAGGCCGCCATGTGTGACGCTGTGTTTCGTTGTGAAAGCGAAACTACTTTGTTTGCTTTCAAAGACGTGACTAGAAATCAGTGGGTAAGTTGTATTTACAACACTGTTTCCAGAACAGTTTAACCCAAATATCAGATGTGTGCAGCACATTTTATGGAGAACTGTTTCCTGATCCTGGGAGAGTAACGTTTGACTACAATGCCGGCTGTTCTGACTTCACAGACTGTAAGTACGTTTTAATTTAAAAGATTTGCCACTGGTGATTCAAACGTGCGAGTTTTGGGCAGTGTAGAGTAGCGCTTGTTGTTTGTCATTTCTCCGATCACAAATGCAGACATCGTTTTATGTTACGCTCCGGCCTGACAGGGCATCACAGTATGATAAGGGGCGTAACATTTCCGTCACACGCTTGAGGTATTCGGCCAATCATAACGCACTGGATAGCTGGCCAATCACAGCACACCTCGCTCTTCAAACCGATGAGCTTTGTAAAAGTCGACGAGTTTCAGAAAGGCGGGGCATAAAGGAAAAACAATAATGTACAGTATGTGGAAAAAAAAAAATTTTTTAACCTTAAACCGCATAAACAAATTTCATTACACCAAATACACAAAATAATGTTCTTTTTAGCAACATCATATGACCCCTTTAAGGCTTTGTGAGCTCCCAGTATGTATTGCAGCATGAATAAATCATGCAGTTACTGTTACAGGATTATTGTTTTGCTGTTTGCTGACTTTATTTAAACTTTTTTGTTGTTGTTTCATAATTATTGTTAGTTATTTGTTGTACTGTGATGTAAACCGCTCATCTTTTTAACATTTGTTGATTGCCACCGTTCTTGAGGTTTTTGTGTCTAGTTTTGAGGCCTAGAGTATGTTCAACCATTTATGTCCATTTCCTGGATATCTTGGTCTTGTAAGTTGTCTTACAAGCAAAGACAATGTTGTGTATTTATTAACATTTGTCATTCGAAATCAAACATAAATTCGATAATGTGGTGACTTTATAAACATTCTTGTTTTCTTCTAGGAAACAGAAAAAGATTCTATTAGCAAAATAAGACAATCAGCATTGCATGAACAAACAAATTTACATTGGCTCAACAAAGTGTCTTTACTGAGCAGAACTAAAAAACTATTGTTGAGAGAACTCAAAAGTCTTACTGCATCAAGTTGCCTTTTTTTTTTTTACGTTTTCTCAACTATTTATGTTTTACCGTGAAAACAGATTACTTAAATTTGAATAATAGTTCATGATATTACTGTTTTTACTGTATATTTGTTCAAATAAATGTAGCCTTGGTTAGCATAATTCTTTCAAAAACATTTTAAAAATCTTACTGATCACAAACTTTGAATGGTAGTATATATTATTACCAATATTACATATCGTAAATATTATATATTACCAACAGACTCTGTTCCAGATGTACCGTTGTACTTGTTTTATGCATGCAGCTTGCAAGGGCAACTCTAACATTGCATTCAATATTTTACAACTTAAATATGCTGAAATACGACTTCTTTTGCTGTATTGCTATAGATTCAGCAGCGGCAGCATATACATTTGGTGCAGGAAATACTGTGTAATGATTGAGTTGATAATAAAAGTATTAGTATTGTAAAATGAAAATTGGGTTAGAAACCTCATATCGGTTGAATCAGTTGAACAATTAATGCAGCAAGTTGTGATGTTGCTTGGCAGCTGAAACAACTAACATCTTCACAACATGCACCCCTTGTTCATAACAGTAGACCGGTTGACAAGTTTCTTCTGTTGCATGGCACACATTTGTTTTTTAATGTTTCACTTAATGTTTTTTATATCAGAATAAAAATGGAAAATTGATGTCATGCAGGATCTTGTTGAAAATTACAGTTGAATAAAAGAATTCATGAACAATGTCTCCCCTTGATGAAATGTGTCTTTTGTAATTCTGCAGATAAATCGGACATGATCTCAGCCCGTGATTCACTCTAAATTATTACAGTCACATTTTTCATTTTCCATCTTAGTCTACTGAATGACTATTCTCTCTCAGCCTCAAAACATCACTGCAAATAATTCATCCCTGCATCTGAGTGAGACCTTGTGTGTGTGTGTGTGAACACGCAGAGCAATGATGATCTGGGGTGTTTGGGTTCACACCTGTGTGTCTTCTCCTCCCATCACATCCTTACAGTCACATGTGACATGCTGTGTCTCATAACATGTAATCATTTGCTGTACTGTAGCATTTTACTTTTGGCTTTAAACTCAAAGGAGCAGTGAAGACTGGAGTGAAGCAGCATATGGGTTGTTGGTGCATATCATTCATTTTTTTATCAACATCAAGATTTTAGGTTACCTTATGTGAATGTATAAGGTAAAGTGTATATGTTGGGTACTGTAACAGTGATAAATGAGCTGTTAACTGTGCTCCAAAATGAGCTTGTGAAGAATGTGTGGTTAAATGTCTCTGTTGTATTGCTTCACTCCACACCCATGCTAAAGTTTATGCTCAACTTTAATACAAAATATTCTAGCGTCACTTTATTGTAATGTTCACATAATGGCACATATTTTGGTTGTTACAAGGATGGACTGCATGTAAATGTAAATAATTTAGAAATTTAGGACACACACACACACACACATATATATATACATAATGTCATACTACCCTGTGTAATGTTTGTTTACACTGTGAGTTAAAGTAGATGAATGTTTTAATGGTGATGCTCACAGAGGACAAATTTCAGCTTTGAGTTTTCTGAATTTGTACATATCTTTTTAATGGCTTGAGCTGAACGCTGGCAATGATAAATGTCCCATTTATGTCATTTTAAGTGCTGCTTGACTTTTCGCAGCTGGAAGGTTTCTGTTAATGAAACAAGTGGGGCTTGGAAATAACAGATATTGGAATAGCTTGTGGAAATTCAGCATCTTGAAAAAACAGCATCTATGAAGAGCGAACATGTTCCCACCCCCTAAAAATAAGACTGTTAGGAATGCATTGGTGTTAGTGGTAATACATGATGTCATAATATTTATTAACCATCTCAGTACTTCATACATTTTTTTTTGTTGTTGCATAGATTTGTTTTTGTAATGTTTGTCTTTTTAAAAGCTCATCTCATTCAAGCAAAATCCCAAGCTAAACATGCTGCCTACTGTGTCCATTATTATTTTGCTAGTGGTTTTCAAATCTTTTTTATTCAAACCCATCCAAAGGAGAAAGTTATCAGGAGAGGAAGGCAATTTTAGTTTAGTCGTGATGTGTTCAAGCTTTGTTTTATGCCATCTGCTGGTTTGTCAGACATTTTCAACAGATCCATTTCCTAGAGCCTTGTTTCTCTAGAGCCATTCCCAGGTTGTCCTGCTTTATTGAGGCCCTGTTTCTGAGCAGACCGGCCTAAAACAGAGGTTGTTACACTCAGAACTCGCTGTGTTGTACATTGCTCAGTGTCTCTTTGGAGGCTTGTTTTGGGACAGTGCATTTGTTACAGGCCATTATGGATTAAAATGCAGCTGATGGTCAATAATATTGTCTTGGCTCCGCTTGGCAGCCATCCTGGATTGGCAGCCGGTGACTAAAGAGCAAACAGTAACACGCTGCAAAATTCTGACATAATTTATTTGCATCCCTTTGAGAATGTTGCGCAATTTCTGCTCTGCCCTCAAACCACCAGTGTAATTTAATAATAATATGAGTGAGTAATAAGCTATTATGATGTGCCCTGGCTTGACTTCCTTAGTAATTCATGTGCTTACAGATAAAAAATAGCTCAGATGAGTGCATAAAACTCTTCACTGCAAACAAGATTTGTTATATATATTTTTTTTAAGATGTATTTTTTGATGGTTTTGCCTTTTTTCTGAAAGGACAGTAATGACAGGAAGCAAAGTAGGAAATAGACAGGGGTTGGGACTGGGAAAGGTCCACAACCCAGGATTTGAACTCGGGATGCCTGAAGCACAATGGCACTGTTGGCGCGCTGCCTACAAGGCTATTGGCGCCGACTAAATTTTTTGGTTAGTATTTTTGTCATTTTCCACTAAAATATCAAACATTCTTAACACAACAAACATTTACTTGAGAAGTGTTTTAGATAATAGGATTGCTTTGCAGTAAATATATCTTAAAATAAATGTATTTTTCTTACCCCATGGACCCTTTTCACATTTCCGGGTTCTTAGAAGCAGAAATTATCATAGTTGGGTAAACTTCCGTAAAGGTGAACAGTAACTCCAACAAATATATTTTTGTGTTCCCATTTGCTGTATAAAAAAATACAAATATATAAAATATATATATATATATACAGTGGTGTGAAAAAGTGTTGGCCCCCTTCCTGTTTTTTACAATTTTTGCACGTTTGTCAAACTTAAAAGATTCAGATCATCAAACAAATAATAATTTAATATTACACAAAGATAATGCAAGTAACTACAAAATGCAGTTTTTAAATGATTATTTATTTTATTAAGGGAAAAAAGCGGTCCAAACCTACATGGCCCTACGTGAAAAAGTAATTGCCCCCTAAATCTAATAACTGGTTGTCACGCTTTGCAGCAACAACTGCAATCAAGTGTTTGCCATAACTGGCAATGAGTCTTTCACATCGCTGTGGAGGAATTTGGCCCACTCTTCTTTGCAGACTTGTTTTAATTCAGCCACATTGGAGGATTTTCAAGCATTAACCGCCTTTTTAAGGTCATGCCACAACATCTCAATATGATTAAGGTCAGGACTTTGACTAGGCCACTCCAAAACCTTATTTAGTTTTTCTTGAGCCATTCAGAGGTGGACTTGCTGGTGTGTTTGGGATCATTGTCCTGCTGCATAACCCAAGTGTGCTTGAGCTTGAGGTCACAAACTGATGGCCGGACATTCTTCAGGATTTTCTGATAGAGTGCAGCATTCATGGTTCCGTCAATTATGGCAAGGCGTCCAGGTCCTGAGGGGGGGGGGGTGGGTAGCTGCAAAGCAGCCCCAGACCATCACAATACCACCACCATATTTTACTGTTGGTATGATGTTCTTTTTATGAAATGCTGTGTTGGTTTACACTAGATGTATCGGGACACACACCTTCCAAAAAGTTCAACTTTTGTCTCATCAGTCAACAGAATATTTGCCCAAAAGTCTTGGGGATAATCAAGATATTTTTTGGCAAATGAGAGATGAGCCTTTGTGTTCTTTTTGGTCAGCAGTGGCTTTTGCCTTGGAACTCTCCCATGGATGCCGTTTTTGCCCAGTCTCTTTCTTATTGTTGATCATGAACACTGACCTTAATTGAGGCAAGTGAGGCCTGCAGTTCTTTAGATGTTGTTCTGGGTTCTTTTATGACCTCTTGGATGAGTTGTCGTTGCGCTCTTGGAGTAATTTTGGTTGGCCGGCAACTCCTGGGAAGGTTCACCACTGTTCCAAGTTCTCAATTTGTGAATAATGGCTCTGACCATGGTTCGCTGGAGTCCCAAAACCTTAGAAATGGCTTTATAATCCTTTCCAGACTGATACATGTCAACTGTTTTGATTCTCATCTGTTCTTGAATTTCTTTAGATCGCGGCATGATGTGTTGCTCTTTAAGCATGCTTCACTTTGTCAGACAGGTTCTATTTAAGTGATTTCTTGATTCAACAGGTCTGGCAGTAATCAGGCATGGGTGTGGCTTGTGAAATTTAACTCAGCTTTCTAAAATAATGTGGTTAATTGCAGTTCTTTCATGATTTAACAGGAGGGGGCAATTAATTTTTCACGTAGGGCCACGTAGGTTTGGAAAAGCTTTTTTCCCTTAATAAATGAAATCATCATTTAAAAACTGCATTTTGTATTTACTTGCATTATCTTTGTGTAATATTTAAATTTGTTTGATGATCTGAAACATTAAAGTGTGACAAACATGCAAAAAAATAAGAAATCAGGAAGGGGGCCAACACTTTTTCACACCACTGTTTATATATTATAAATATGTATGTATATCCATGATAGCATTTCTATGAGGAAAAAAATACAGAGAGATTGATCACGTTGGTCGGTAGAGAAAAAGATGTCAAATTTGTTGTCACTCCCTCAGCCGCTGTATTAGAAACATCCACACCAGCCAGAGTAAAATAGGTTTCTCTTAAATTCTTAACCCCCCCCCCCCCCCCCCAAAATTAATTGACAAGATTATAACAAAGTAGTACCGTGTTTAAATTGTACAATACATTTAAAAAACTTTTAAAAAAAGATTTGCAATGTTAATAACTGTGGAAACGAGTCATCATAGTCTGTGGAAACTGTCCATTGGGAAATTGTAGTTTACAAGTTTCATTGTCTGTTGTCAATAGTGTAGTGATCCACGTAGCTTTCTGTTAGTCAACATGGCGAATCCATTGCGAAATCTATGTGGGAAACTATTTTGCCTTCACACGAAATTCCAGTTTGTTTGGATTCTTATTGAAATCTACTGCAAAAATTCTCTGAGCAACGATAAATGTGACTGCATATTTTTCCGCTGGACAAAAAAGTAAATTGTAAATTGATCTTGTTTAAGGATATATTATATATTTTGTCAATATTTTTATTTGTTTTTACTTTTTTACCTTTACCCTCAAATTAACCTTCAGTATTTTGAACATAGACTACACTATATTGCCAAAAGTATTGGGACTCTCCCTTCTAATGAACAGGTTTGACTACTATAGTAATGAGTACAAATCTTAATGATTAAGCATACAGTATAATGATATTCTAGGGAATTGTGTGCTTCTAATTTTGTAGCATCAGTTTGGACAGGACCCTTTTCTATTCTAACATGACAATGCCTCTGTGTATAAGACAAGGTTCAAAAAGAAATGATTGATTCAGGCAGTGTGGAAGATCTTGACTGGTCTCCAGAAAGCCAAGTCCTAATCCCAGACGAATACCTCTGGTGTGACTTAAAATTCAGACCTTGAGCCAAAAACTCATCACCAAACACCAATGATTGCACATACACTATATAGACAAAAGTATTGGGACACCCTCCAAAACTGTGGCAACAAAGATGGAAACATAAATCATGTTTTTAAAAATTGTATTTCCAGCTCTGCTACAACAGTTTTGGAAGTGTCTAAAATAACTGTACCCATATGTACAAGTAATTGGTGTTTGGTGATAAGTTTTTGGCTCAAGGTCTGCATTTAAAGTCACACCAGAGGTGTTCGTCTGGGATCCAAACTGATGCTATAAAATTAGAAGCACGCAATTCCCTAGAATATCATTATATGCTTAAACATTAAGATTTGTACTCATGGAAATAACTAAAGTAGTCAAACCTGTTAATTAGATGGGAGAGTCCCAATACCTTTGGCAATAGTGTATGTGGAATGCCTCAAATTAAACAGTCAAAACCAAAATCACAGTTTTTTTTTGTGATGGTACGGTAATACAGGTTTACCAAGACTGTGATGGTGGCTCATTTTGTACATCACGTGCATGTTTGTGGTTAATTCACAATGTTTGTATATTTTCCTACCATGCAAAGCAACTTCTGTTGATCTGTTTCATCAAAGATTACAGCTTGAGTTTACCACTCTTCTAAACTAACGGTGTGGAAGGTTTTTAAAAATGTACTTTATGGTTTATTAGGTTGAGAAGGTCTGTGAGAGAGCTGTGAAACAGAGGTGATTATATCAGAGAAGACAGATCTCTCATAAAAAAAAGGAGCCACTATTTTTCCTCACAGTAGTGCTCATTAATCATATCTCCACATGACTTGAGAATAAGAGAGAGAGAAACTATATAAAGACAAACTACTTTACCTGCTAAATCCATGTTATTTTTTTTTCTGGAATACAAAATGACTCGAGGCCATTGATGCCTAAACAGCATTCATTCCCAAATCATTCAAAAGTGAGTGAGTAAATAAAGACGCTATGTTCATTTTTGGGTGAACTGTCTATCCCTTTAATAGAGGCATTGTTCATGTACAGCTCATTTGGAGATGCTCCTCATCTGTTAATCGCTATCATTTTTTGTGTGTGATTGTAATATATTCATTTTGTTTATTACTATTGTCCTCCTCGTTTATGTTCTCTGCTTCTCTAGCTCTGTTTTTCTATTTTCTGTTATTGCTTTGGCAATAGGAAGCAATTTTGTTATGTCAATAAAGCACTTGAGAGAGAGAGAGAGAGTATGCGAAGGTCCGTCTCGACTGCATTAGCCCGTTTCAGTGCGCCTCAAATTGATTCTGCTGAACATGAGGAGCAGATGAAGGTCATCTATTTACGCCCACATGCTTAATATTTTTATACTATAACTTTTTGCTGGGTGTTTTCTTGTTCCTTTAAGAAATGCTCATGGTGTAGGCGTAAAGATTTTATTTTAATGCAAACCCTCTTGCAGCCTCTCATTTTAGATGTTATTATAAAATATATATTTGTAGGATTGGGTGATGTGTATTGACTCATGTTTTCTCTGAGTGAATCAGGCTGTGAATTCAAACAGCAAATCAATAAAACACAGCCAGAGACTTACTGAATCACTTCCAGAAACAACATAAACAAGCTCTCCAACACCTTTATTTAGACATTGATCACTCATCCCTCCCCACAGAGGACTCAAACCAAAGCCATGATCTGGAAAATAGCTGCTTTGACCTGATGGATCCACATGGCGCCTGGCTGATCCATTGCTTTTTTTGTTCATTGAGAAAAACTAAGGTTATGATGAGTGTTTTAGTATGTGTCAGCTGATACACGTGCACATTAAAAGAAAGTGATGCATGGCATCAAAATTAGAATTGATAATTAGCTGTTGATATAAAGAACAATATTTGGTGCACTTGCAGCACAGTTAATAAAGTTTGCAAAGTCTTGTGCATGGCACATTGGTTTAAAAACACAGCACTCAGAGAAGTTAGAAGGTAAAAGAAGTTAGACTTTTAAAAAAAGTCAAAATCGAGACCTTGCAGGTTGCTTCTCACTTTTTTGCTTACTTTTTTGACCCTGCAAAATGCTAGAAAAATATGTTCTGTGAAAACAACCCTCAAGAATGAATTCTGTGGAACATAAAAGAAGATATTTTGAGAAATTAAATCCCAATGTTGCTTGGTTCTAGGGATATGCCGGTATAAAATTTTCATGTTGCGATTAATTGCTAATTAATTGCTGATCTCGCTCCCCTCTCTCCTCCCAGTGCTTTCCTGTCGTCTCTCTACTGTCGTATCTCAATAATAAAAAGGCATAAAAGCCCATAAAATAACTTAAAAAAAAGATCTCATTAGTTAACCTTAGTTAATGCATTAACATTAACAATGAGCAATAGCTACATTTGCTACAGAAGTTATTAATCATTGTTAAAAAATACAACTCTTAGTTCATGTTAGCTCACAGTTGCAACTTTTGATTTTAACAACGCGTTATTAAATATTGGAATTACCTAAGATTAATGAATGTTTAGAAGAATTTTTCATTGGCAGTTTGTTAACTAATGAATTAACTATTGTTAACTAATGAAGCCCTAATGTAAAGTCTTACTGAACAATAAAGAATCAAAACATTTTCAAAAAATATGTTGTAGTCAAGATTAAAAGGTAAAAAAGTTTGAAAATAAATAGCCTATTAAGTCTAAATATTTAAGTATTAGAATTAGAAGCACAAAACGTAAGTAAAATGTAAATATAAGTCATGAAAAGACTTGCCTATTCCCACCAGAATTTACGCTGTGCCTATGTCCTATACGTCATCCGCTGGACGCCACTCTCATGTGAACGTGTGTACAGTTGTTCCGCTGTAACAATTAGCGGAAGCTAGAGATTTTTTGGGTGAACTATCCCTTTAAATGCAGCATTTGGTCTATGTACGTATGCATAAAATGGGCATATTAAGCCATCCATAATTTTTTCAGCATTTCATACGAGTGTTTTAAGATGGCATTAAATACTTCTATTGAGTTGTGCTCCATCCTGCTGTTTTTCAATGGAAAAACTTCTTGTTGTGTGTATATACGCTCTCTGAACAGAATCTCTTAACAGATTCTGTTGCTGAAAACTATTCCATAACTAATAAAAAAATTGTGTAGTTGTTACTGGATTTCGATCAGTGTGAAAATGAAGAAAAAAATGTCAAGCGATTAATGTGCTTGCATGATCAATTGTTGTTGACCCTTTCGATTACACAAGTGCTCATGTCCATCTTTAGTAGCAGTGTGCTCTCAATATAAGAGCACGTGCAACTGTTCTTACTAAAACTACAAAACAGAGGAAATAACCACAAATAACCATTTTTGGACGGTAAGATTTTTAAAAAGAATTCTGTTCTGCTCACCAAGCCTGCATTTATTTGATCCAAAATACAATGCAAAAGCAATAATATTGTGCAGTAATATTTTCACTATTTAAAATATTTTTTATAATATAATTTATAATAACTATATTATAATTTTGGGAAAGAAATTATATAAATTAATACTTTTATTTAGCAAGGTTGCTTTAAATTGATCAAAAGTGATGATAAGGACATTTATAATGTTACAAAAGATTCAGAATAACTTCTGAAAAAATCACAAAATACTCATAAGATAAATATTTTTTTCTTGAGCACCAAATCAGCATTTTATAATGATTTCTGAAGGATCATGTAATGATGGAGTAATGATGCTAAAAATTCAGTTTTTAAATCACAGGAATAAATTACATTTTTTAAATATATTAAAATAGTTAGTTAAATAGTAAAATGTTTAAAAATGTTATGTTGTCTTTTTTTTTTTTTTTTTTTGCTGTACCTTCGGATCAAAATAAATGCTTTAGGCTTGGTGGAGCAGAAGAGGAGTATTACTGTTCAAAAACCTTTGACTGGTAGTGTAGATATTTCTTATAAATTCACAGCCCATTTTGGTCACATCTGTGGTGTTTCTGCCGCCATCCCTGTTTGATTTCTGCCCCGCTTGTTCTTGTTTTCTCTGATGTGTTTTGCAGTGCAGTGCTGGTGTCACCGAGGTGTAATGTGGTTGTGAGTGTTTAGCAGCAGTGGGGGAGGGGAGGTCATATTTAAAGCGCTCCCATGTGTGTGAACCACGACGCTGAGGACGAGGTTACAGGGTCATATTTGAACCACTCAGCTTTCCTACACTCCCTTACTTACATCCTGCTTATTTCTTGTTAAAGCGACTTTGCCTCTCTGCACAAGAGTTTTTGTCCGTGTGTCCCAACAGTGGCTCAGTTTAACTTCACTGCAGACTCACACCTGTGAAATCGAGTCTTCCAGGACACCTACAGCGCACAGCCATCTAGTGGCAGTCTAAAGAGGATACTCTTCACCTCACCTTTACACCACTGAAATCTGTCGAACACTCACTTCTCCTCCTGTAGTGCATGTTTCAATGAGTTCTCATTTCATTGAATTCACCATATAGTGATGGTCTTGAATGACCTTTCATTTATGCAAGCACACTTTCTTTTCCATTTTGACATTTTATCTTTGTCCATATTTGGAGATCAATATCTTATATTGAGAGTCCATATTTCTCTGGAAATCCTTGGCATGGCCTGGTTTTTCTTGTGCGTCACTGTAAGAGTTCTCTGCATTAAAGGAAGAGTGATGGAAAGAGAGCGTATAGTGTGATTCAACTCATGTGCACTTCCATATCTAAGTATTAGTAGAGAGGGAACATTTGAATGAAAACTTTCTTAGCCTGCCCCCTACTGTTGCCCAAGAAGTGCTTTACATCCTCTGGAGTCTAGCATTCTGTTAGTGGGAGAAAACTCACTCAGAAAGTCTGTTTATAATCAGTATTGTCTCTTAGAGCCAAAAGTACATTCATTTAGATTTTTATAGGTTTGAAAATGATGCAGAAACACATTTCGTTATGCTATCAAAGAATCATTAAAGGTCAAGTACTTTATGGTTCATACTGCCCCTAGTGGTGTTAGTCAGAACAATAAAAACAATCACACAAAATCTTTTAAAATACATTTTTAATGATTGTTTTTAAAATGAATTGCTTAATATTTTAGCCTCGATGTTGTAATAAACAATCAAACAGGCCCTTTTTGTCTTCTGTTGTGTTGAGAGATGAAAGCGTAATGCTAAATAACTCCGATTAATTAACTTTTGGCTGGTCAGTGACACAAGTTAATTTGATATTTCACCTAATTTTAAGGAAAATGTAAATTTTATGAACAGAAAAACGGTTTATCTAAATTTAAAGTAAAAAAATATATATTAGTAGATATATAGATATATATTAATATATATTTATATATTTTTCTCAGTGATATTGATATGGATTTGATTCTATTTAAAAAAAATGATAATTCTGAAACAGAATAGCTAATGATTGTGTGTGCAGATCTGTAGCACTTTCCCCTGTGATTGTGTAGATTGACATCTCTGTTAATGGTGTACTGATGCAGTTCATCAAATGACCAGTTGGTGTCTCTGTTTAGCCTTTTAAACTTGACTTCTAATCCATATTACAGTGTTTCAGAAGGTGTGTGAGGTTACAGACCTGAACAATATGTCAAGTTCATGGCTTTGACATCAGAAATGCGTTTATGGGGCATTACAGTAATTCAAATTTCTATCGACTAAAAAGCTAAATCTGCAAATTATCACTTTTTTTTTTAATGCGAAATATTAGCTTTGTTTAAAGTCATTAATTATGGAATCTAAAGCTTGTCGGTGAAATAATATTGCGTATACAGAGCATGTTTTTCTAGTCAGTGAAGACCTTCTTCTGTAGTTTTTTCCTTCTGTCTCCTGCAGGCTCAGAGTTGCAGTGTTAATACTGTCATCAGCACTAGAAGCACACTGAAAGACGTCCTCCCAGCAGAGCACCACACACAGCAGACCTGGAACACACCATCATCATGATCACCTCAGAGCTGCCAGTGCTACAGTGAGTCCTGCTTCACTTCCACTCACACACTGCAACTGAACTACATGTCAGTGTTCTTCGTGTTAACTACAACTAAATACGTGTTAGATGAAAAACGTTCAACTTAAAACACTTGAAATAAGTTGAAGTACTAAAATTACTAAAGCCGTTTTATATATGTACACAGCCGTTCAAAAGTTTGGGATCAGTACGATTTTTTTAAAATCTTTTTTTAAAGTTTCTCATGGTCATCAAGGCTTCATTTGTTTGATCAAAAATACAGAAAAAAGCTGTAATTTTGTGAAATATTACTGCAATTTAAAATAAGTTTTTTTATTTGAATATACTTTAAAATCGAATTTATTCCTGTGAAGCAAAGCACAATTTTCAGCATCATTACTCCAGTCTTCAGTGTCATCCGTCAGAAATCATTCTAATATGCTGATTTATAATCAGTGTTTTTTGGGACCTGTGATACGTTTTTCAGGATCCTTTGATAAATGAAAGGTTTAAAAAGAACAGTGTTTATTCAAAATAGAAATGTTCTTACAATATACACTACTATTCAAAAGTTTGGGGTCAGTAAATGGTTTCTTTCTTTTTTATCTTTTTTAAAGAAATTAATACTTTTTTTTTGGCATGGATGTGTTAAATTGATAAAAATTTCAACACTGATAATAAATCAGTGAATGATCATATTTGAATGATTTCTGAAGGATCATGTGACACTGAAGGCTGGAGTAATGATGCTGAAAATCAGCATTTTTAAAATATATTAAAGAAATATATATAGGAAATTATATTCTTTTTTTTCTTTAGAGCTGTCAAATTGATTAATCGTGATTAATCTCATCCAAAATAAAAGCTTTTGTTTACATAATAAATGTTTGGGTACTGTGTGGTTTAGATGGACAAATAAATATACGTCACACATACATTTAATTTAGAAAATAGGTAATATATACTGATATATATGTACAATATAATATACATGTACATATTTCTTAAATACAGACATGTATTTAATATATCATATACATATAAATATAGACGGCTATTTATTTGATATCAAACAAATGCTAATGGAAAATTACAAGCACATAAAATGATCAAAACTTAAACTAGAATTTAAAACTGAAAATATCAAAATGAAATTAATGTACAATATTCAAAAAATATAATAGCCCCCCCCCCCAAAAAAAAATGCCACTGGTCCAATGTTATTTTTTTTTATGTTGTTATGACTGATTACAGTAAATTTCTGAAAAATGTTAAACATTCTATGTGACAAACAATTTCTTCAATTGTTAATAAATTGCTCTATAAATAATAGAGTAAATGAAATAAACACAACGAAAGCATTTGTCGATTTTGTGTTTGAGAAGATATGGTAGGTATGATATGGATATGATAACTTTTTAAGTATAAAACAAAACACTAAACCACAAAATATGATTAGATATGGTTATGAATAATGTTTATTATATGTGATGTGATTGTGATTGATCTAAGATATTTTAAATGAAATTTTTCTGATTGGCTAAAGAGTCATTAAAAATAATACATACACTTAATATGTAATTGATATTATTTTAATGATTAGAATTAAGCTTGCAAAACCCTAAATAGCAGTATTTAGTGCGCTTCATCAGATGTGGACACACTTTGATTGGATGACTCAGATGTTCTTGCCTGTGGCAGAGTTCATGAGGAGCTCATGGTGTTTTCCTCGCAGGGACTCGGGTGAGTCGGGTCAGGACACAGTGAGTCTCAGTATGAGTATGAGTGAGCTGGACGACCCTGGAGATGGAAAGAGCAAGAAGAAGAGAGGCCGGCCTGGCAGACCACCTGTATGCCTCACACGAAAACGATTTCCTTGACTTACCACAAAAACAGATTTTGTATTATTCATGATTTCACTTAGCATTTCTATTCCCCCTGACTCCAGGCACCCAACAAGAAGCCACGGAAGTCCCCTTTAGAAAAATGCCCAATGGGAGTCCAGCGGGGGCGGAAGGCCAATGGAATGGCCCAGCAGAATGGAGAGGGCGATCCTGTCACTCTGTTTGAAGTGGTCAAACAGGGAAAGAGCGCTATGCAGGTATCAAACACAGATCAAATCAGAAGAGAAAACTGATCACCATGTGCATCACTATGCAAATTTGCTAGAACTTTTTATAGGTACCTCGTGTCTAATATTATTTCACTTGGGTGTTAATGAATTTGGTGAGCTTTGATGATAATTCAAATTCAATTTCACCCCACAAAGAATGCAAGTGCTACGGATGTAGTCAGACTAAAACTCAGTTTATAGAAATCACACATAACAGAATAAAAAGGTTATGTCAAACTGAATAAATTTGCTAACAGTGTTAAAACATATAATAGTGTTAAATGTGTACACTACTGTTCAAACATTTGTGGATTTTTAAAAATAAAATTACTACTTTTATTCAGCAAAGACACATTAAATTGGTCCATTAAATTGGTCAAAAGTGACAGTGACGGCATTTATAATGTTACAAAACATTTCTATTTCAAATAAATGCTGTCCTATTGAACGTTCTATTCATCAAATAATCTTGAAAAAAATTTATCATGGTTTTCACAATATTAAGCAGCACTTCTGTTTTCAACTTTAATAATAAGAAGAAATGTTTCTTGAGCATTAATAATTTCTGAAGAAGCATTTGACACTGAAGGCAGGAGTAATGGCTGCTGGAAATTCAGGAATAAATTAAACTTTATTAAAACAGAAAACAGTTATTTCAATTGTAATGATATTCCACAATAATATTCCACAGCTTTGAAGAGCCTAAGAGAGTACTTTTAAAAAACATAAAAAAAGACCCCAAACCTTTGAACAGTTGTGCATAATTAACTCCCTGCATACCTTAACACATTCATTTTAACAGACCTAATTATAAAATGTTACACAGTGTGCCTTTTTTCAGTGTTAAATGAAGAGTGAAATGTATATCTGGTGTCCAAATGTTTCAGATCAAATGTTTCAGATGAGCAGATGTTGAATATGTAACAGCTGGAGGTGTGCAGTTTTTACATCCACCATTTCAGACTCACTTAATAACTCTCAAAGCCAGATTGTTCTGCTAAAGGAAAGAGTGTTGAGCAACTCGTCCACTGTGTTTATTGTAAATAGTGACACAGTTGTCCATGACTCTTTCAGTCGGTTGTTGATGATTGGATTGAGTCATACAAGCAAGACAGAGATTTAGCACTTCTGGACCTCATCAACTTCTTCATCCAGTGCTCTGGCTGTAAAGGTACAAATACCTCATGCTCATAAGTAGTATTAATCAATAATAATAATAATGTATTATTCATAATAGTAGTGATTACTGACCGTCCTTCTTTTCAGGCACTGTAAGAATCGAAATGTTTCGTAACATGCAGAATGCTGAAATTATCCGCAAAATGACAGAGGAGTTTGACGAGGTATCTTTTCTGATGAATTTATACAGAATCTTATGTAGGAAATTAACCTTTGAACTCTGGTCTGAGTGGGTCATTTCTTTTGTGTTTTAATGCAGGACAGTGGCGATTACCCCTTGACCATTTCTGGCCCGTTGTGGAAGAAGTTTCGCTACAACTTTTCTGAGTTCATCTGCGTCCTGATCCGCCAGTGCCAGTACAGCATCATCTACGATGAGTACATGATGGACACGGTCATCTCTCTGCTGACGGGTCTGTCGGACTCACAGGTTCGAGCCTTCAGACACACCAGCACTCTAGCAGGTAAACCTCAATTTGTAATGAGAATTAGATTATTAATCTGTTGTCTACAAAAAGGTCTCCCTGTGGTTTTCTGCCACAATAGAAGTTCTGTGGTTTCATGTTTAAAAGCAATGAGTTGAAGATAGCCATCAATATCAGTACTGTATGTTTTAGTATTGTATATTTATTATAAAAAAATAAAATAATTTTATTATTAAAATTATTGTTTTTTATGGTTACAGACAGTGATATTAATACTGCTGCTACTATTTCTTATTGGTTTGTTTAATTTCTTATAATTTAATTAGTGGTTCAAGGATTAATCGCGCTTAATCGCATCCAAAATAAACGTTTTGTTTACATCATATGTGTGTGTGTACTGTGTATATTTATTATGTCTATATAAATACACACACAGGCATGTATATATTTAAGAAAAATATGTTACGTTTATTTATTAAATATATTTATTAGTGCTGTCAAACGATTAATCGCGATTTATCGCATCCAAAATAAAAGTTTTTGTGTACATAACATATGTGTGTGTACTGTGTATATTTATATGTATATATAAATACACAGACATGCATATATTTAAGAAATATATTTAATATACATACATACATACATACATACAATTATATATATATAAATATAACCTGTCTACATGTAAAATTTGTGTCCATATTGTGTTTGTGTGTATTTATATATACATAAATAGACACAATACACACACATATATTATGTAAACAAAAACTTTTACTTTGGCTGCGATTAATCGCAATTAATATTTTGACAGCACTGATATTTATATATGATATAATTTATATGAATATAAATATATACACAAGTACATGTAAATATTTTCAAAATATATGCTGTATCTGTGTCTTTAAATATACATAAAATGTAAAAAAAAATATATTATTTCTATAGTCATAGAGGATTTCATAAAAGCAATGTGCATGTGACCTAAGACTGAAGTAGAGAGAGAGAGATATTTTCAGATTCTGTTTAAAGAATAAAAAATAAGTTTGCATCCCTGTCCTTTGTTCTTTTACCCTCAGCCATGAAGCTCATGACAGCTCTGGTGAACGTAGCTCTGAATCTGAGCATTAATCAGGACAACACACAGAGACAGTATGAAGCCGAACGCAACAAAATGGTGGGAAAGAGAGCCAATGAGAAGCTTGAACTCCTACTTCAAAGAAGGAAAGAGGTATCAATTCCTAAGCACTCTTATCTTACTCTGTGTTAAATTCATTTGTAGAGGCCTACATTTAATTCCATGCACAGAACTTCACGAATCAGCAGATTTCCTCAGAAATTAAACATGTTTCCTTCAGAAAGTCCTACACATATTTCACAGAATTTAGTGGGTTTGCAGAAAATGTGAAATAAATTGTATCACTATACAGTCATTCTATTGCTGATCATTTACTCATATGAACAATCTTTCTCACCAGCTTCAAGAAAACCAAGATGAAATCGAAAACATGATGAACTCGATCTTCAAGGGAATCTTTGTTCATCGTTATAGGTGATCAGAGTTGTATACCTTCACAATAATAGTGCACTAGTAGCTGTGGATATCTGGTCTCATCTTCTTTGTGACTGGCAGGGATGCAATTGCTGAAATCAGAGCCATTTGTATTGAGGAGATCGGTGTGTGGATGAAAATGTACAGCGATGCCTTCCTGAATGACAGCTACCTGAAGTACGTCGGCTGGACCTTACATGATCGGGTACGCCGTCTCCACATAAACCCAATTGCGGGACTTCTGCCCCTGTAATATTTCATTTTCAGTTTATTAATATCAGCATCCTCCATTTCCAGCAAGGTGAAGTGCGCTTGAAGTGTTTGAAAGCCTTACAAAACCTCTACACAAACCGCGAACTGTTTCCAAAACTCGAGCTCTTCACAAACCGTTTCAAGGTAAGAACGCCGTTTAGCAGAGATATCGCAATTCTCTGAACGTGTTCCCCATGTAGATGATGATAAAAATCTCCTCACAGGATCGTATCGTGTCTATGACGCTGGATAAAGAGTATGATGTGGCTGTGGAGGCCATCAGACTGGTCACACTAATCCTTCAGTGAGTGAAGCTCAGATGCTGATTGTAAATACAGTCTGGATGCTTTCCCCCATCAAATGTTTTTCATTTGTTCAGGGGTTGGGTATAGTAGTAAGAACCCAAAGCCGACACGCTTGTGTCTATATGAGGACTGGGAGAATTTTTTTTTTTTTTTTTTTTTTTTTGTCTATCATCTGGTGTACTCCGCTCACAGGCCTGTGGCAGTGGCTGCTGGGGAGTTTCTACATAGAAAGTGAGCCAGCTAACATCCTTTCTCTGTAAAATATTGTCTTTGAATATTTATCTCTGAGGCTTTTGTCTCATTTAATTTAATTTAATTTTATTTTATTTTATTTTATTAATAATTCTAATTTTATTTAACTTTAATTTATTTTAATTAATTTGATATTTTCTACTCTTGTCATATGTAGGTTGTTTAGCAGACATGATCCTCAGGCAGAGGAAGCTCTGGCAAAACGCAGAGGCAGGAGCAGCCCAAACGGAAACCTTATCCGCATGCTGGTGCTCTTCTTTTTGGAGAGCGAGGTAATGCCTCAAGTGATGATCAGGCACTAGAGAATTCTGAATGAGAATGGAGAATTATGATAAGTTAACACAATATTTGTCTCCTGAGGTGGCATCAGAATCCAGCTAGTTTCATTTCTGTTGGTCTGAATCTCTTGTCAGAGCTAACAGTGTATGTGTGTTTGTGTTTCCAGCTGCATGAACATGCTGCCTATCTAGTGGACAGTTTGTGGGAGAGCTCTCAGGAGCTGCTGAAGGACTGGGAGTGCATGACCGAACTGCTGCTGGAGGAGCCAGTGCAAGGCGAGGAGGGTACGGACTGCTGACTATAGTAGATCATAATAGATAGAAATCAAAGGGGAGACTGGGGCTAGTTTACACAAAGGCCTTTATATCAAAAACTGTCTGTTTTGAGTAAAAAAAAATCTAGTTTTGTAAGTTGGTTTTAAACTAATTGTTTAATTACGCTTTGCTGTTTCATTAATTGTTTTATGTTCCAAAATTGGTTTGTTTAAATGTAGCTGTAAAGCAGGGCTCTTCAACTCCAGTCCTAGAGGGCCAGTGTCTTGCTGAGTTTAACTCTAACCAAACACACCCGAAGAAGCTAATCAAGGTGTTCGGAATTGCTTGCCAACTATGGACAGATGGGTTAAATTGGGCACTAAAGGCCCTCCAGGACTAGAGTTGAAGAGCTGTGCTATAAAGCCTATAAGAGGATGAAGTCTATGTAGTATGAAAACAAGCCACACTGTGTTTTATGAACTGTATCTTTTTAACTAAGCAGTAAATGTTCGCTAATTTTTTGAATCCATAATTTGAAGGTTAAAGTCTGTTCAATGGTTTGGGGTCACTACGAATTATTATATTTTCTTTCGTTTTAAATAAATTGATACTGTAACTCAGCAATTATATTCATCAAAAGTGACAGTAAAGACATTTCAAATAAATGCTTTTGTTTTGAACGTTTTGTTCATAAAAGAATCCTAAAAAAATCATATTTTTTTAATACAAAATATTAAGCAGCACAACTGTTTTCAACATTGATAATACCATGAAATGTTTCTTGAGCACCAAATCATATTGGAATGATTTCTGAAGGATCATGTGGCACTGAAGACTGAAGTAATGATGCTGAAAATTCAGCTTTGCATCACAAGAATACATTACATTTTAAAATATATTGAAATAGAAAACAGTTAATTTTGAAATTAAAATAGGTAACACTTTATTTTAACGTGTCCTTGTTACACGTTACATGTACTTACTATTATAATAACAATAAATGATGCATAATTACATGCAAGTAACCCTAATCCTAACCCTGACCATATAGTAAGTACATGTCGTTAATTAATATTACTCAGTACTTAAATGTATATTTTAAAACGGTTAGTTCCGGTCCTTGATTCTGATTGGTTGAGCTGCGTTCAAAGCTGTTGTAAATTACTCTACAAACATACACCTTTGTTTACTTTGTGTGTTGCTTGGCAACCACTTTGTTGCAACCACGACCATTTCTGAGGAACTACATTGTTTGGTGGAAGAATACTGTTTTTATTAATATCATTACACTTTATTTGCAACGTTTTATTTTGTGAAACCCAACGACGATAATGGATAACCGTGTTTAATAAAGCCTACGCCCGTGAATTCCGTGGTTTACGTGAATTATAACATGCTAAGGTCCGACTTCCAACGTTGTACCTAACAACGCCCCTTAGCCGTTATAAATTCACTGTAAACCACAGCTTCTTGGGGCTTATTGCTTTAATTACACTGCAACAAGGACGCTTTAAATTAAAGTGTAACCTTAAATTAATATTTCAAAATATTTCTAATAAATTAATGCAGCCTTGGTGACCATAAGAGACTTTCCAAAACTAAAAAAAAAATCTTACCAACCCCAGACTTTTGAATGTTGTATGAATAAAAATATGATTTTGAAAAATCAGCTCCCTCACCCAGAGTAAAAGGTGGCCCGTCTCCCCTATTATCTCTATCTGTGAGCTATTTTTTGCTCAGAAAAGTGTCACACATCTACCCCTATCATGTCCTATACGGCTACATGTATGCATCTGCAACATAAGCACATCTCTTTCTCTCTGACTCTGTTTGTCTTCAGTGTTGACAGACAGGCAGGAGAGTGCTCTGATTGAGCTGACTGTCTGTACCATTCGTCAGGCTGCTGAGGCCCATCCGCCTGTGGGGAGAGGGACTGGGAAAAGGGTAAGACCTTTACTTGACAAGCTACAGTATATGGCTAAAACTATCTGCATCATTTTATTATAAAACATTTTTTTGTTCATCAATGCTTAGTTTAGTCTATCTTGTTGTGCAGGTCTTGACAGCGAAGGAAAGGAAGACGCAGATTGATGACAAAAACAAATTAACAGAGCACTTCATCATGGCTCTTCCCATGTTACTCTCAAAAGTAAGATGAAACGTATTCTGTTTTCAAGCTCGCATACATCATGACCAGGTCAGTCATAAGCTGAAAACCCCATTTTCCGCCCACAGTACCAGACAGATGCAGAGAAAGTAGCCAACCTCCTACAGATCCCGCAGTACTTTGACCTGGATGTGTACAGTGCAGGGAGGATGGAGAAGGTAAGCAGTTTCTCCAGCTGGATCTCTATAAATGCTAAACGTTAGCTGATGGAGGAATTTGAATATTCCAGCACTTGGACGCATTGCTCAAGCAGATCAAGTTTGTGGTGGAGAAGCACACGGACACGGAGGTGCTGGAGGCCTCCAGTAAGACCTACAGCATCCTGTGTAGCGAGGAGTACACCATCATGAACCGTGTGGACATCAGCCGCAGTCAGCTCATCGATGATCTAGCTGACCGCTTCAACCACTCGGTGGAGGAGCTGCTGCAGGCGGTGAGGGCTCTGTGGAGGTGACGGACAGATTTAGGGAGATTGTTTGTTACAGTATCACATTAATTACAAAAGATATTCAGAAAGCACTTTAACAATGAGCAGACAGCTTTTTAAAAAGGGATACTTTACCGCAAAATGACATTTGTCATATAAGCCTTTATGCTGTTATTTTTTATTGCATTTCTTTTCCAGAGTTCATAGTGACCACAGCTGTTAAGGTCCAAAAATTATTATTATTTTTTGTTAATTGAAATAAAATTAGTCCATATGAACCTCTTGTATTTCAAATATTGTCAATAAAAAGACTGATTTATTTGTATTTGTATTTATTTTTGCAGTCAGTGAGTTGAACTTAACAACTAGATCAGTGAATGAAATGTTTTTTGAGCTGGTTCTTTTCAATCACTGATTGATCCAATTTACAGATGACTAAATCTGTTCTCAAAGTTCAAATTTCATCTTGTATGGCTTCAAATCCTTAAGTGTAATATATATCTATATATATATATATATATAACATATATTATATATACTGTATATATAACAGATATTTATATTATATATATAACTGGATCCGTAAAAGTTTTTATAGTAAAATTTTTGTAAAGATTGTTTTAAAAATAAATTACAAATAATATAAAAAAAAACCTATTTTAATAATAAATATTATATTTAATAATAATAATCCAGCTACATCTGCATGTTTCAATTTAATAATATATAAATACATTGCATACATGTATGTAAATATTTTCCAATTCATATTTTACCTATATTCGTAATAATTTTTCTCAGTATAGATTGGGTCTTTAAACATGAAAATACATAGCTGCCTTTTAAATTTTAAAATGGGGGTCCTTCATACCATGCATGATCATCTGGGGTCTGTAACGTATAAAAGATTGAAAACATCTGATATAGACCTCTTTCTTTCTTTTGTTCTTTCATTCTTTTCTTTTGTTTTGGTTTTTGGTTGAACTATCCCTTAAACATTTCAGTGCTTTGCCATTTCAGAGCTTTATTCATTGTTCCCTCTACTCTTGAGGCTGTTTCTAGCTGAGGTAGAGATTGTGAACAGTTATTTATGATTCATAGAATTGTTCAGCCATCGCTGATAAAACATTTCTGAATGTCTGCCTCATTAACAGGGGGAAGAGGCGGATGACGACGACATCTACAACGTTCTCTCCACTCTCAAGAAACTCACAGCCTTTCACAAGTACGCTGCTGTCTTGTTAAATCACTGCAAATGCAAGTTATTTCTGACCACTTGGAGTCATTGAGTGCTAATGAACAAGCAATGTGTCTGTCTCTCCTCTCCATCAGTGCTCATGACTTGACCAAATGGGATTTGTTTGGGAACTGCTACAGGTTGCTAAGGACGGGAATAGAGCAGGGCTCTATGCCAGAGCAGGTGCGTCTCTTTCAGATATGAGATGAGGGAATCTCTTGAAGCCTATCAAGGACATGCCCAGGTCACATTTCAACACAAAATTAAAGGAACGAAATAAGAAATTATATAAAGAAAAAGACATTCCAACATTGTTTTTTAATGACAGTTCTCATTTCTGTAAAACTAGAAAAAAAAGCAGTATTATTCAAATGAAGTACACTACTGGTCAAAAATGTGGTGCTATAAAAATACTGTTAAAACAGTAATATTGTGAAATTGTATTACAATTTAACAGTAATGTTTTTCAATTTGTAATCTTATATTGAATGTGTGTGTGTGTGTGTGTGTGTGTGTGTAATTTAGTCTTCAGTGTCACATGGTCCTTTAGAAATCATTCTAACATGCTGCTTTGGTGCTCAAGAAACATTTCTTTGAATGCATCATGGAAGAATGTGCAGAATGTTTTTATTGCTTTTTTTACTGTATTGAGAATTGAAAATGAAATATTCATTTATTAAAGAGAAAGAACAAGAAGAAAACGTTTGGTATCATTATACAGTTTTGTAGCATTTCAAAAGTTAGCATCATTTTGTAACATTTTCCCAAAATATTTCACTGCAAAATGCTGTGATTGACCAATCAGAATCAAATATTCCAGACAAACAAAATAACACTTTCAACCTTTTTCTTAAATTTGATTTTGTACTTGTTTTGTAGACATTTTTGTGAGATTAACCCAGTTATTGAAGATGTTTTCAGGTGACATGGCACCATTGATTTCATGTAGATACTAAGTGTGTTTGATTGTGTTTTGTAGATAGCAGTACAGGCTCTTCAGTGCTCTCATTACTCCATACTGTGGCAACTTGTGAAGATCACAGAAGGAGCTCCATCCAAGGTATGTTAGGCATCTATTTAATGTTTTTACTTCTTATTTAGCAGATGGATTTGATGCAATGCAACTTGTTGCAATACACTGCAAAGTTTCATTTCATTATCAGCCGTTCATCGGCCCACTCACAATACATTTGTGATCTCATCCTAGATTGAATGTGACTAGACTGAACAACAAGCATGTTCATTACCTGATTACTGCAACTTTCAACCAAAAAGCATACATATTTTCTTTAATTTCAGGATGATCTCCTAGCACTTCGCAGGGTTGTCAAGTCTTTTCTAGCCATGTGCCAGCAATGTTTATCAAACGTCAACACGCCGGTTAAAGAGCAGGTGAGCGCCTTCATTTGTCCTTTCATTCAGGAAAGATGTGCCTGTGCAATAGTCATTCATGCTACGATTGTTTCACTTCCCCATCTCTTTCTCCAGGCGTTCATGCTGCTATGCGACCTGCTGATGATCTTCAGTCACCAGCTCACCACAGGGTCCAGGGAGGGTCTGCAACCTCTGGTCTTCAACCCAGACAGCAGCCTACAGAATGAGCTGCTCAACTTCATCCTAGACCATGTGTTTATAGACCAGGATGATGAGAATCAGAGTATAGGTGAGCCTAGAGATGATATTAACGGCATAAAATGTATGTTTAAGTTATGTTTATATTGAATTTACGGTCATTAACAGTTATAAATCAAATTCTGTATATGCTTAAATAATGATTTCTATTTGAAGACATTTGCAAATTTGTGCATAGACATAGTGAATGTTAAATCACTGTTTTGAATGTTTTGACGTGTTGAAGTTAGTGTTTTCATGTTTGTTACCCAGAGGGTGATGAGGAGGATGAAGCTAACAAGATTGAGGCCTTACACAAGAGGAGAAACCTCCTAGCTGCCTTCAGCAAGCTCATCATTTATGATATAGTAGACATGCCAGCTGCTGCAGACATCTTCAAACACTACATGAAGGTAAAATAACCAAGTATCACCTTATCTGACGTACCCACTGTCATGAAAGAAACTAATCTTCAGAGATTGGCTGTGTCCAAACTGCATTTGAAATCAGGCAATGTGATTTAAGCACTTATATTACCAGAAACTCTTGCCAATGTCAATGCTGTAACCTCAGTGATTTTTTTGCCACTGATTAGTTTCTATTATTTGCTTAAAGTTGAACATTTCTTAGCCTTTTCATGCTCTCGCTGCTTGTTCTGCTCCATGTCAATCCCACACTCAATCCCAGTGGATATACATTGTATACTGTACTGCTATCTCCAAAACACATTCTAGGTTAGTTCTTACATTTTTTTTGTCACACTGCTGAACTTATTGTAAACTATGTGTAGTACTACAACGATTATGGAGACATTATCAAGGAGACTCTAAGTAAGACCAGACAGACGGATAAGATACTGTGTGCCAAGACGCTCATCCTGAGCTTACAGCAGGTGAGATGACAGCATCAGATTCACATGATATCTGCATTATCATTTCCGATCTTGATAATTCTACTAATCCTGTTATTTTTCTGTTCTTCAGCTCTTTAATGAGCTGATCCAGGATCAGGGGCCTAACTTGGACAGGACCTCATCTCATGTGAGTGGCATTAAGGAATTGGCCCGTCGCTTTGCCCTCACCTTTGGCTTGGACCAGATCAAGACCAGAGAGGCTGTGGCCACACTGCACAAGTAACTTCTCTTTCATATTTGAATTATTACTCATCAAGCACCAAATGGACACCATCTTCATTCAACCTCTCACAAATATTTTTGCTGTGTTCAGAGATGGCATTGAGTTCGCTTTCAAGTATCAGAATCCTAAAGGACCAGAGTATCCCCCTCCAAATCTGGCCTTCCTGGAGGTTCTCTGTGAATTTTCCTCGAAGCTTCTTCGCCAAGACAAGAAAACAGTGTAAGTTAGACTGAAGAGCACTTTGTTTTATTTAGCAAAGGTTGGTGTAATGTTTTTCTTTTAGGCTCATGGGCTTGAGCTTTGACTTGATTTAGTAAAAAGAGATTCTGACTATACACTAAAACATCATGTAATCCTTCACTGTGCAAAATTCATTTTCATTGGATGGATCCTTTGAGAACCTGAGCAGAAAGATTGCATTTTAATGTATAAAAAAACGAGTACAAATACATATACACTGCCATTTTTTAAATGGAGTCTCTTATGCTCATTAAGTCTATATTTCTTTGATATAAATACAGAAAAAACAGTAATATTGTGAAATATTAATGCAATTTCTAATATCGGTTTCCTATTTTAATATACTTTAAAATATAATTTATTTCTGTGATGCAGTGCTGAATTTTCCAAGACTGAATACTCCAGTCTTCACTCTTCAGTGTCACATGATCCTTCAGAAATCATTTACTTTTTTCTTTGATTCTTCGATAAATAAAAAGTTAAAAAAGAACAGCATTTATTCAAAATAGAAATCTTTTCTAACAATATAAATCTTTACTATCATTTTTTTATCCATTTAACACATCCTTGCTGAATAAAAGTACTTATTTCTTTAAAAAAAAAAAAGAAAGAATAAAAATTTACTGACCCAAACTTTTGAATAGTAGTGTATATTGTAACACAAAATTTCTTGTTCTTTTCATTTTTACTTTATCAAAGAATCCTGAAAAAAGTATCACAGGTACCAAAAAATATTAAGCAGCACAACTGTTTTCAACACTGATTATAAATCAGCATATTAGAATGAATTCTGAAGGATCATGTGACACTGAAGACTGGAGTAATGATGCTGAAAATCCAGCTTTGCTTCACAGGAATCAATTCTATTTTAAAGTATACTAAAATAGAAAACTTATTTTAAATTGCAACAATGTTTCACACATTTTTCTGTGTTTTTGATCAAATAGATACAGTCTTGATGAGCATAAGACACTTCATTCAAAAACATTAAAAATCTTACTGATGTCTAACATTTGAACGGCAGTGTATATATTTGAATTTTTAGGAATGAGATAAATAGAAGTCTATTGTTAAAAACAATATGTTTGTGCTCTCCCTTTGGCTCTCTCAGGCACTCGTATCTGGAAAAGTTCATGACTGAGCAGATGATGGAGAGACGGGAAGACATCTGGCTGCCGCTCATCTCCTACAGGAACTCTCTGCTGACGGGTGGAGATGAAGATCGCATGTCCATCACCAGCGGCAGCAGCAGCAGCAAAGCTGGATCTATACGGAGCAAGAAGGGCCGTCCAGCCATGCACAAGAAACGCATCGAGGGTGAGGATGCCGGTAGATGTAATCATACTGATATGAGACGGGAGGCCTGTGGGTTGCTTCAGTTGACCGAGATGCCTAAAAGTAAGCAGTCATGGGCTGTTTTGTGTGTGGTGTCGTGGTTCTGCAGAGGAGAGTGTGGAGAGCTCATGGATGATGAGGAGTGACACCCTACAGACTCCCGGAGCCTTGCAGACACCCCAGCTCACCTCCACCGTACTCCGAGAAAACCCTCGGCAAGCTGCTGAGCACCTCCCTGAGCAGAACTCTGAGCCCGGCTCTGAATCCGACTATGTTCATAAGTAAGTGAACTTAAAAAACACCACATATCCAACAGTTTGTGAACGCATATGCAACACATCCATTTCTATTTAAAACAATTTGTCATTAATAGAAAATTAGTCCTTCTGGCTATATCAGGCATGTGATCAGCTAGAGACAAAAAAAAGAAGTAAAACCTGATCACGCCACAAGTCACGCCCCCAGCACTTCTTATTAAAAATATATATTTTAGCACATTAAAATATATATCTTATATTGTAATAATACATACTATTGTCCTGTAAAAAAAGAGCAGCATTTAATAATCATGAGAGAAGATATATAATTCTTATAGTAAGTATATTGTATGTTTTATTAGTAAGTACCTGACAAAAGTTTGGAAACATTTTAATTAATGAATGATTTTGACAATAAATATCTTCTGCTATCAATGCTGAATTTATTTGATTACAAAAAAACAAAAAACAGCAATATTGTTGAAATAGGTTACAATAAACTTTTTATTTTAATATATTATAAAATGTAATGTTATTCCTGTGATGCAAAGCAGAATTTCTTCATCATTACCCAGTTTTCAGTGTCACATGATCTTTCAGAAATCAGTATAATATGCTGATCTCAATAAACATTTCTGATTATTATCAATGTTGAAAAAAACAGTTGTGCTGCTTCATATATTTGTGGAAACATTTTTTTGCCTTTATCCAATATATTAATTACATGGTTAATTGCATTTATTACAAGAAACATTTGAAGGTCTTCACTCCCCCTTATAAAAATAAAGAAATAAATAAATAATAATACAATTTATTAATTTTCTCTCTTTTTTAAATCTTATACAAATGTTTGAATGGTATCATTGTTTCCACAAAAACATTAAGCAGCAACTGTTTTTTCAACATTTATAATAATAAGAAATGTTTCTTGAGCAGTAAATCAGATTAGAATGATTTCTGAAGGATTTTGTGACACTAAACTTCTCTTTGTAAACCCCCCAAAACAGATTTATAACTTTTCTAATGACGAATGTTGCGTCCCAAATGCAAATAGGAGCGGCTCAAACCAAGCGCACTGCGATATAGCACTAACAAATTTCATTACTTCACAACCGTTGCGAATGTTATGAAGAACTAGCGATCTCAAATTCTCACCGCCATTCATAAAAAGTCACCAGGTCGAGTAACACGTTTCAGCGCTGATTCTACTCGTATTTGGCGCTTTGAACAGTGTTGCCAGATTGGATGAACGATTTCCACCCCAAAAGCTCACAAAAACCCACCCACTCCAACAACAAAAAAAAAAACGCCCAAAACTTTAACTGTCAAAATAATGTGATGGAATGTGTAAATCAAGGTTGATAAGGGCCATTTTTTACTCAAAGTAAAATAATGATGACAAAATAATATAAAAGTAGCGCTAGATACATTTCCCATTGATCAAATCGGGGCAAATACATTAAAGAGAATGACCAAATATGACTAAAATATGCAGGCAGACACTGTCAAAACGATAACCAAGAAATTAACTGAAAAAACACATGCATCATTTTCAATGTCAACAGTCAGAATTTAAATGCAAAAAAGTGCCCAAGTGATCGGAAAAAGCTACTTAATTAGGTATTTCACACTCGTTTACGCACACACCATGACAGTCAAAACTGTCATTCATTATGCATCCTGTATGATATCCTACATAAAAAAAATTTACAACAATCGTGATTTTTAACGATTCATTCAACTCACGATTCGATTCACGATTTCGATTTCACGATTCGATTTGATTCCCGATTTTTTTTTTTTTTTTTTTTTACAAGTAGATTTAAGACAAATTATAAATTAAATTTGTCCTTTTATTATTGCTTGGACAAAATGCTGCACCTTTCTTTTCTGTGAATGAAAATAATACTTTAAAAGGTACATTAGCCACTTGCAGATTTACTGCTCTTTTGTTGGGTTGTGATTGCTTCTATTGTCCGCATTGTAAGTTGCTTGGACTAAAGCGTCTGCTAAATGACAAATTTAAATATAATGTAATGTAATAACACAACTACATTGAATTTTAAAACAAGCCCCAATCATATAAATAAGTTAACACAATAAAAGTAAAATCTCTGTCTATCACAACTAAGGCTTTGTCGTGCTCTTACATTTACAATTAGAGGCACACTGCATTTTAATCTTGATCCCAAACAAAGATGCGCCTACATGATATAAAAAACAATATTAAGCTTAAATTTTCGTTTTTCGTTTTTTGGTGGAAAAATGAATAAACAGCTTGAATATTCGATTTCTACATGTGGGCGGGAATTAAACGCCCTTTCTGCTGATTGGTCAGCCAAAGATCAAACCGTGCCTTCATCAGCTCTTCCGCAGTATCATGCAGCAGAATAATAGTCCTCTGCTGATGCAGTTATGGATTCTTAACGCATTTATTGCAACTACATTTCATCTTTTTTCATCAAACAAACAGGCGTAATAATGCTCAACACAACTCATACTGGGGCAGAGTCTAGACAGGCTTTTTTTCTGTGTAGATATAAATTCTATTCTTTGCATCAGCTGGGCATGGTAGGGTATGATATGAGAGCTGTCATAGCCTACCCTGCTCACCCAGTATGTCTGTTTGTTTAATTAAGAAATTAATAAATTTATTTGTTTCAAAATAAATATTTTAAAAACTAAGACAAAAAGGAAGGATTGATAAATTGGCTTGGGTATATACAGGCCTATGTTCACGCAAGAACTGTAATTTTGACTGACAACCGGAGAACAACAGATATTAAATAGCCTACTGTTAGAGTTTTATAATGTAGTCTTGTGTTTTATTAAAATTTATTATAATTGATATCTCAAAAGGATATGCACTTGTGCGCAGCTTGAGCTGCAACGCAATATTTTCATAAAATATAATAACTTGCCATTTTCGGTTTGTTTCTCACCAAACCCTCAATATACCTTCAGAATGCTTGGAATATACACCACAAGATGCGTATGATTATTTTACGACAGATATGCATCCCCTTCAAAAAACAAACGAACAAAAAAACACCTAAAGTCACCATTCTCTGCCATTAAATTGGCAAGTGCGAGCAGGACATTTTTGTGTTATTAAGTAATAAGCCTTTAGAACAACATTAAGGTGAGTAGTCACTCTAGTTCACACAGTTCCAATAAATTGCGATGGGTTAAATAAACTCAATAATCAGACAGACTACAGTCAAGCGCAGACCAGTATTCAAGTGCACAGGAAATAAGCAGCAGTCATGTTTAAAGCAGTTTAAATTATTATTGAGTACTGATTGATGTTCACTTTGATTTTTTTCCCCATCGAGGGGAAATAACTAAATACTCTGTCATTTATAGTCGTATGTTAAAATGTATATTTTTAATTGTGTAACGTTACATTCAAAATAACTACAAAATGTCATGCCTTTGAAAAATAAAGAGAACAACCGTCTCTGTCTCCTTGAGCATCTTTCTGGCGCATGCCACAAACATGAACCACAGGGAATACTTGTCTTTTAAAAGGCTTCATTTAGATTATTTGACGTTAAATGCATCATATAAGTCACTTTGGAATAAATCACAGTAGGCCTATGTATCATGATTTAAAAAAGCGACTTTACAGTCTGGAAATTTTTTTAGGCTATAGCAAATTATTTCTCGGATCCCCTATCACTTTAAGAACCGCTGGTATACACAGAAGAAAGACCTGTCTAGACTCTGCCCCGGTACGAGTTGTGTCGAGCTATTCATTAGTCTGTTTGATGAGAAAAATATGAAATTGATAAAATGGGTTATTAATCCGTACAACTGCAGCAGTGGAGGACTATTATTCTGCTGCGTGATACTGCAGAAGAACTGATGACGGCACGGTTTGATCTTCGGCTGACCAATCAGCAGAAAGGGGCATTTAATTCCCGCCCACATGTAGAAATTCAAGTTGTTTATTCATTTTTCCACCTATGAACGAAAAACGAAAATTTAAGCTGAATTGCAATTTCTTTCGGGAAAAAACGAACAGGAGCCGTTTTCTCATTTTCCTTACTTCAGTATTACATCAAAAAACGATGATCGCAGATACACTGATTGGAAACGCCACCATTCTGCAACACTGGCTTAGAATTATTTGGAACACGCTTTTAACTGTCTGTAGATGGGCTCCCGCGAGCTCGAGCTCGCGTTCAGACCAATCTGTCCTGAGTTTAGAGAACAGTCTTTTCGCAGTTTATTTAGGTAATAGCTTAAGGCCATTTGTGCGATTTCAATCATCATGCAAGTAACAAAATACCATCCCAGAGGTCGGAAAATGCGGAAATCCATAAATCACATCCCTGAACGGGATATTTATAATGTTGCATTTAGTCGTTATGTCTGTATATGCATACTTACCTACTATATTGTATGCAACAACAAAAAAAACAGTACACCAAAAAAGTAGTATGTCCTAATAGTATGCAAAAAAATAGTAGTGCATTTGATGGACACTTTACTATCACATTAAGCCATGGGAGAGGAGGCTCTGTAGCAGCGCAACTGACGCTGGTAGGTCATGTGACATGTAGTAATTTCATTCATATTAGCATATTCATACTATATAACGCACTCATTTTTAACTCTTGCAAAGTTTCCAAAATGTAGTTACCACTACCTCAGTATGTGATTTTTAGACGCAACTAGTGTTAGATTAATATTATTTGTATACTATTAGTATTATATTTTGAATTTAGTATTTATTTCAAATTTAGTTTGCCATTATTTAGTTTTTTTATCTAGCTTTATTTCTATTTCAGTTAGTTTTGTATTTTAAGTTAGTCAATTGAATACTTCAACTTATTTCTTTTAGTTGCCATGGCAACATTTCTTCAATTTTTAAATCTAATCTTATATTTATATTTGATTTCAGATGTATTTCAATTTAAAAAATCTTTAATAGTTTTGGTTTTAGCTAACAGTAAGTATTTTGTCAGCTAGTATGTGCATTGTATGAAGTGTTTTTTGCTCTCGGTCAGTCCTCAGATGCAGATGTCCTGGCTCGGCCAGCAGAAGATGGAGGAGGTGAACAGGAAAGAACGCACAGCCATGAACTACATGAAGGCCCGTAGCGGAGGCGTACGACAGACTGTGTATGTGGCGAAAGAAATGTGGGATGTTTGACATGAGGAACGAGCTGTAGTTAATGTTACTTTGATGTCTCTAATCTAGACGTGGTCTCATGGAGGATGACGCAGAGCCCATCTTTGAGGATGTCATGATGTCGTCGCGAGGACAGCTGGAAGACATGAGTGAGGAATTCGAGGACACCATGGTCATTGATCTGGTAATCAGATGATGCTAGCAAATAAAAGTGTCTCAGAGTGCTTACGTAATTAAATATACTGTAGATAGAAATTCCAAATCACATGATCTTAAATTCTCTGCAGCCTCCATCCAGGAACAGGCGGGAGAGAGCAGAGCTAAGACCGGACTTCTTTGACTCTGCAGCCATGATTGAGGATGAGTCGGTAAGAATGAATCGCCAAGGCTTTAACTTATTATATAAATATAGAATTACACTGCCCTGCATCATATTTGCTGAATGAAATCCAATACTTGTTTCTTACTCATTTTGGGGGTGCTGATTCCAAAAAATAGTGGCTGTTCTGCCCGCACATCACACTTTCTCATAAAATGTGATGTGCTTTTTGTAGCATTTTGGCCTTCGATAGCCATTTGTAAGGTGAGGACGTCTTGTATTATCCCTTAATCACCAGAAAAACTGGCTCAAAGCTTACAGTTTACAGCTTTGCTCAATTCTCATCTGATTTTCACATGTGAATGAATGATTTTGAAGACATTACTTTATGCCTAATCCTGATTTTAAGATTAGAATTATGGCAAGTGACAGAAGAAAAAGCAAACATGACTCAGCTACATACATGCTGTGTTTTACTACATCCAAATAGTAACCGAAAATTCAATTTTGTGGAAAAAAAGCTTATTTATAAGCTTGTGTTCCAATACTACATTTAATGTCAAAGAACGTCACATGAATACATTTTCCACTCCCTTGCAGTTTGTAAGTAAATTATGCATTTTGTAAACTACTTTTTGTCATTAAAACTTTTGAAATTTGACTACTTTGGTTATTTTGACAAGTGCGTTAAAGCTGATACATATAATTTGTAAAATCTTGTGTGTGTGGAAAAACTGTGTGATGAAAGTTTTTATTGATCTTTTTTAACCCAGCATCATCAAATTGGGTAATATTAGGCCTTTTTTTGCAAACCAGCCAAAATGCAGGGCTGTGTTGTCAGTAGGCCTGCATGAATATAAATATTTTTACTATTTCAAATAACTGCTTTCTATTTGAATAACAAAACATGACAAAATCACAATATGACTTCCGTGATTGTCAATAAATATATGCGATGCACTTTTTAGAGCAGCTCGTGATCTAGCGTTTTCAGTGTTTCAGTTTGTGGTAAATGCTGCTCCACATCAAGTGCCAATGAGTTTGGGTTGCTTTAAAAATGCAACGTGCCAACCATCTTCCCAGATTTAATTATGTTATTTCCCAGATTTTATTATTATTAATATTATTATTGTTATTATTTTATAGTCATATTGATATATAATCACAAAAATTATCAAATTGTGCAGCACTACAAGCACATCTAACCTGGGTCCTCATTTATAAAAAGTTGCGTATAAACCGTCCTAAATTTGTTCTAAGATCATTTCTCAAAAGTGCACAAGCGCGATTCAGAGAAAACGAACGTGCACACAAAAACATGCGCGTCCGCCTCTCTTCCAGATGTGACATTTATAAATCGCAAATGATCTTGAAATTGTGCGCAGCTGACTAGTGTCAGATCTCCGCCTTGTAAATTCCCCCTAATTAATATCATTACCATATAAAAGAGGCCACGCCAATATCCGAATTTCTATGCTTGAGAATGACGAGCACAAAGAAAAAAAACTTTACTGAGTCTGAAATTTTAGAGGTCCTGCTGGCGGAGGTAGAGGTTAGTGCGGGGACGCTTTTTATTTAATAATGTGTAATTATTCTGTGGACAAACAATGTGTGTGTGGTTATATTTTTTTCTATTGACTATTATCAAAATTACTACTTCTAGAAACAACAGAAATAATAATAATAGTAGTAGTAGTAGTAGTAATTATAAAACAATTAGGTTTCCAAAAGTAAGAATAAACTACGAATTCAAGTAAAATTTTCAGTCATCTTATAAAAAGTGAGCCATCCTACTTTTAAAATCACTTGCTATGACAACTAATAAAAAGTTTAGTATCACGAAATTCTTGCACAACTTTAAAATATTATATATTATACATAAAATTTGATGTTTCATATCATAATAAAATTAATTATTACACGATTATGGTCTCCGGTCTGAAAAAACCTGCATGTGATTTGGCATTTCTTTTATATTTACACAGTTTACTAATGCTGCTCAAATGTGCCTTTAATGTACTGACACAAAAATATATAGTGTATTTTATACAAATATAACTGATGTAAATGACAAAAACAAAGTTTAAGGCTGATGTCTCTATTCATTTTCACAGAAGCAAAGCAGCAGATGTTATAAATAAAAACATTTAACAATGTTATTGAATAGAATATATTAAAACCGTTATTGCACGACATAGGCCTACAGTCGGAGATGCGTTTATGCATTTTTTTTTCTATTTTACGCAATAGTAGTAAATCAAGACTTCGCAAGTTCTCTTGAAAAATAAAATAATAATAAAAAACCAGCAACATGGAATAAACTGTGTACAGAAAGCGAGTAAAGAACTCTCAACATTAGGCTACTAAAAAGGTCAGTTTAATCTTGCAAAAACTCCCGATAAAAAATTAAAATCTGTCTAATTACACTGCACAATTAATCTCTTACACTGCATCTGTGTTTATGATCAATTCGGTGCTTGCACGTACACCGCTTTTATTATTATTGCAGCTTAGATGTTTAAATAGCTGCAGTACTCCGACTTTGACACAAGGAAATGTGTGTACGCCTGCTCAGACCCTGACGTGGCGGTAAGTACTTTTCCACGTCAAAGACCGTTTTTATAAATATGAACGTTGCCGTGGATTTTAGCATACGCACACTCTAAGATCAAATTTGTGCGTACGCACATTTTATAAATGAGGCCCCTGGAGCTTTAATCAGAAATGGCACAATTAAATATTTCCCCCAAATCATGCAGCCCTAATTATCAACAAATGATCACCTGTTATTTTTTCCCCAGGGTTTCACAATGCCCATGTTCTGAGGTGCCACAACAGATGGAAAAAGAGTTTGAAGTGATTAAAGGGCTGAAGAGACATTCATATAAGAGCGGACGCACTGGTGTCCAGGTTCAGTGATTCTGGAGCAAACTCTCCACAAACCCTCAACCATCCTCTTTTATCAAACGCTTTTATTCATCCGGAGGTAATTTTACAGATGCAGTCCAGTCATGTCACATATGGTGAATTTTTCTTTCGAACAAGTTCTTTGTCAGCTCATTAGAATCGCACTGGATGGGATTTACATTGTGGTACAAATTTATCATGTAAGAATGTACGGTCCTATATGTTCAAGATGTACATATTTGTGTTTATCCATCGTACTCTCTATATACCCTGTACAGTTAGATTATGAAGTCGCTTTTACTATCAGGTCAACGAACGGATTCTTCCCACCAACAAGCATCATACATGTTGGTCAATCTTCAATCAATCTAAATCTACATATAAAACAACTCAGTAGTCATAATTATGGTAAATGATGAAGGAAGGTGGGAAACGTTTGGTCAGTGTTAAAAATGCAGTTAATATTGTCAGAAAGCCAAAAATCTCTGTGACAGTTGTCCTGAAGGAGCATTACACTACATACTGTGTATTTTGGCTTGCAGAAGCATTTGAATGGTCAGTATTTTATTTCCAGTAGATTTAGTTCTAATGAGGTGAGGTTTATTTGTGCGGAACATCTATACGGCAGGGTTTTCGTCAGTTGCTCTTGTCCGGGTGAAACCGCAGGCTGCTGTGCCGTGTGTCGAGTCAGGCCTGTTTAAGTGCTTTATAGTCCTGTGCTATCAAAAAGTGAAATGTTATACTGTCAACAACATGAGTTTCCCATGATCATCATTATTATTCCCCACCCTGAGCCCCGGTTAGTTTTGCTAGTGTACCTGTAAATTGTACATTTTCAATATATAACGGTTTTCTTTTGTACAACCTAGAAATGATGTACCACTTTCCCTTTTAATGGAAAAATGTTCTAAAACTTTTCTTCAGTGAACTTATGGAAAACTCACTTTTTCAGAAAAAAAAAAATTAAATATGTAATCATGAACCGTGGGAGAGTTTTATTGATTTGAGAATGTTGAAATAGTGGCGTAATGCATATGAGTGGGAATAAGGCACAACAAACCATGTGGAAAAACATGCCATTCTCTCCAGTCTAACCACAGATATTGTCATAAAATGCTATAAAATTAGTGTTGAGATGAGATTTATAAGGGAATGTTGGCATGTTTTTTCCAGGGGTTGGTCTGTTTCTTGCTGGCGAGCACCTCAAGGTCTCTACAGATCCTCTTGCGTGTGGTCGAGGGCTGAATGATGTCATCCACAAAGCCTGTGAAATACATGAATTATTATTTAGCAATAATACACAAATAGCAGCAGAAGCGAGCACATTTGTACCGCAAGCACAGTGTGGGCTAAACATGTTGAGCAAGCGCTGTGAAGATGAATGTGTTTTGTGTCTGGTGATGCACCTCTGACAGCAGCAGGGAAGGGATTGGCAAACTTCTCCACATATTCAGCTTCAGCCTCGGCTTGATTCTCCTTTCCTCTGAAGATGATTTGAACAGCACCCTTAAATTTAAATATGTATTACTATATAGCACATTTCAAAAATATTATAGGGTTTCACACTTTCTGACCAATCAATTTCCATGATTTGTCCAGCTATTGTGAACACTGGATGAATTATTTAATCATAAATTATTAAAAATATATTCTGTTCAAAGGTTAAGAGTTGTTTTTGAAAACATCTCGGTTACGTATGGTTACCCTCGTTCCCTGAAGGAATTGGGATCTCGCTTAGAGAGACCAATCTACTTTGAGTGTAAACTAAACGAGCCAATGCACATTGGCATGCAATTATTGCATCCAGCTGCTGCTGATCACAGCTTGAGTATAAGTAGGCAGCAGATGCAGTGCATATTCAGGTTTTCGCTGAGGAGCCGAGCCGGTGACCCGGCTGCTCAGCGGTGGTACAGGAGCTGTGGTGACGGGACGTGACGTCTCCGTTCCCTCCTAAATGAGGGTTACCATAAGTAACCGAGACGTTCCCTTTCAGTCGGTCACTCTCGACGTCACGTCAGATGACCAACGAATTGGGATCCTACCAAAAGGCCAAAGCTACTGCCCCTTCCAGTGTCCTGTGGAAGCCACCTGCACCCCTACTTTTTGGTGTAGGCCAGGGCTTGCACAACAGGACCAGCTACTGCTACTATGGCACTACCCAATGAGTAAGACTGGCAAAACGTACCCGTTCTATTTGGAACCGGGACGTTATGGAAGCTCCAAACTTCCCGAAGGAGGTTTCGGAAGCAATACACATATGAACATTCCTTAGGTGCATATGGAAGAATGGAGGTGATTGTAACCCTCTTAGGATGGCAGAAGTTTGCCGGGGAAACACGGGCTCTGAGGCAATACCGTGGATTTTACACATATGGGATCCACTTAGGTCTTCCATATGGAACCCAGCCTTCTACCGGTTCTCGAGGATTCAACGAGTGAAGGCCTGGCACCAGACACTCCGCCCACGTCTGGCTGCCGAGGGGACGGAGGAACTCAACAGGGTCTACTATATGGACTCTCTGGAGTGGTTTTAGCAAGCCAACCCGAAGCCGGGGCCTCTCAGTGCTTCTACCCGTTTGAGGTGAGAACACAGGAGGATACTGGCTCCGCACGAAGGCTATATAATCTAGTGAACGTGTTGGGGGTCGCCCAGTCCGCAGCCCTACAGATATCTGTCAGCTAGGCGCCACGAGCCAGCGCCCAGGAGTATGCAACACTTCTAGTTGAGTGAGCTTGTAACCTGAATGGGCAGGGCACACCCTGTGCCTGATAAGCCAGGGTGATGGCATCCACTATCCAGTGGGCCATCCTCTGCTTAGAGACGGCATTCCCCTTCTGCCGGCCTCCGTGACAGACAAAGAGCTGGTCTGAGGTCCTGAAGCTTTGTGTCCGGTCTACTAGCACCTTAATGCTCGGACGGGACAGAGCAAAGCTAGGGCTGGGTTTGCCTCCTCCGAGGGCAGCGCTTGGAGATTCACCACCTGATCCCTGAAGGGACTAGCGGGAACCTTGGGCACGTAGCCGTGCCGGGGCCTCAGGGTTACCTGGGAATCGGCCGGCCCGAACTCTAGGCACAAATCATTTACAGAAAATGCATGCAGGTCCCCTACCCTCATTATGGAGGCCAGTGCAAGCAGGAGCAGAATCTTCATTGATAGAAACTTCAGCTCAACCGTCTGCAAAGGCGAAAATGGTAATGCGCTGCATCTGCTGCCTAGCTTACTCCGCGTGATCAGAGCATCTTTATGCAATAATCGCATGCCAATGTGCATTGGCTCTTTTAGTTTACACTCTAAGTGGATTGGCCTCTCTAAGCGAGATCCCAATTCGTCGAGATCCCAATTCGTCGGTCATCCGAAGTGACGTCGAGAGTGACCGACTGACAGGGAACCAGCCTCTCACCAGGCTACCAAAAATGCAATTAAAACAGTAATGTTTTGAAATATTATTACAATTTCAAATAACTGTTTTCTATAATATATTTTATAATGTAATTTATTCCTATGGTGTCAAAGCTGAGTTTTCAGCTTTGAAAATTATCCTTCAGAAATCATTGCAATATGGTACTATATTTGGTATTCAACAAACATTTCTTATTATTAACTATGAATGTTGAAAACCGCTTTTGCTGCTTGATACTGTATTTTTGTGGAAACTGTGATCACGCATTACTTGTGATCAAAAGTGGACAGTAAAGACTTGGTACAAAGATATTTTCAATGTACTTTCAGCAAACCTGGAAAAAATTATCCAGGTGTACACAAAATTGCAAAAAGCAGCGCAACCGTTTTCAACATGGATTATAATAAATGTTTCTTGAGCACCAAATCAGCACATTAGAATGATTTCTGAAGGATCGTGTGACAGTAATGATGCTGAAAATTCAGCTTTGCCATCACAACACAAAAATATCACTTTTTTAAATGTATTCATACAGATAAAGAACAGTAATGTTGTAAAGTTTAATGTTAAACGGTAATTAAAATTATTACAATTTAATATTACAATTTTTATATAAATGCAGCCTTGGTGATAATCTTAATGACTCCAAATTTGTGTGTGTGTGTGTATTTGTACGTTAAAATATAAAATATAAGGCTAATTCGTCACTGGAAAATCAATGTGCATCATTGTTGCTTTAGTGTCACTATTGGACACCCAGCAGAAATATTTATAGTTTGTACTTTAAACAGTCAACATGTGATATGATCAGCGCTATCCAAACTCTTAAGTCAGCAGCACCTGTTACTCAACTCCAGTGTAAAAATGAAACGAGTAGAAGGACATTCTCAAGCAGCATAATCACCAACGAGAGCCAAGCATAGTGATCATTGCTGCAGTGTATATCAGCAGCAGCACTGGACTAAAGCTAGTGTGCAGCTCTCTGAACACGCTCACGTCTGTCTGCTCATTACAGTCTCGTGGTTACAGGGACTCTTTTATTTGGGACTGCTGGAACAAATGTATTTATATGGGATGGGACCAATTTTGATATCTATATTTATTTAGCCATGTCACTAGATTCAGCCCATTTTTCTCTAGGTTTACCTTTGCACCCATCACTGCGACCTCAGCACTTGGCCAGGCATAATTGACGTCTCCTCTCAGATGTTTAGAACTCATCACATCATAAGCACCTCCGTAAGCCTGGAAGACAGAACATACATTATTCACCATACAAGACAGTTAGAACCATCCACACACACACACACACACACACACACTCATCATTCTGCCTCCTACCTTCCTGGTGATGACAGTAATTTTTGGAACTGTGGCCTCTGCAAAAGCATAGAGCAGTTTGGCTCCATGTCTGATGATGCCTCCGTACTCCTGAGCTGTGCCTGTGGAAACAGAGCGTTCTCTCAGCGTCTTATTTAAAAAGGAAACACGTGCTGGTAATTCAGGATAAAATGAATTAGAAAAAAAAAAACAGCAAAGTTAAGGTTAGGATAACGAAAGTTTCTAGACACCTGGCAGGAATCCAGGCACATCCACAAATGTGATGATGGGAATGTTGAAGGCGTCACAGAAACGAACAAAGCGAGCCCCTTTAACAGATGAATTTATGTCCAAACAGCCTGAAAACACAAGGAAAATGACTAATTAAAAACTACTGTGACATGTATTAATGAAATTTTATATATAATATCCATTACCATTTAGGTTGGGGTAAAAACATTTTTTAATGTTATTGAAAGAAGTCTCTTATGCTTAGTGCACTATTAAATACAATAGAAATAAATACAGTAAAGCTTACTGTAATACAATGTAGTAGCACTTACTAGGAAAAACAGTCTTTACTGCTGTCACTTTTGATACATTTAATGTGTCTTTGCTGAATAAAACTATTAAAACAAACAATGCTTAATAACCTCAAACTTATGATAATACAATTTAATTAAATCACCCACCAGATGCCACTTTAGGCTGGTTTCCCACTATGCCTACTGTCCGACCATTCATCCTGGCAAATCCCACCACAATATTTTTGGCGTAGTTGGGCATAATCTCAAAGAATTCTCTCTCATCTACTATCTGTAAGAGTGAGATGACAATCATAAGAACTGTGTGATGAGTTTTTACCTGACTATCTGAATCATTTGTTCTCTAAAGATGTACATACACCATGAACAATGTCCAGCATGTCATAGGCTTTTGTGCTTTCAAAAGGAACAATAGTGTCCAAACCAGGAACCAGCCGGTCACTGAGGAAAATAAATTGACATGATTCATCGTGAATCTGAAAACTGAAAACCCTAGCCAAGATAATTTGACTGATAAAGAAAAACAAATAATTGTACAAATGTGTGTTTCTCACCGAGGATCATGGCACTCAGTGACTGGAGCTGGATCTTTGTTGCTCAGTGGGAGAAAGTTAAAAAAGTCTCGCAAGTTCAGAAGGGCATCAATGTCATTCTCAAAGGCCCGATGAGCAACACCTAAAGGAAAACAAAATCTCTTTATATTACTGGTGAGCCAAGGAAATATTCAGTCAGATCAGAGAACAAAATTTAAAATTCCAAACATTGTCACAAAACACATTCAGATGTAAGCATAGGCTTAATAAACAGACCCACCGGACACAGTGGTATGGGTTTTTGCTCCACCCAGCTCCTCCTGGGTAACATCCTCATTTGTTACAGACTTTACCACATCTGGGCCTGTGATAAACAGATAGGAGGTGTCCTGCAAACACAGGCCATTTCATGAAAAACCAATGTGCCATCTGGGAACAAGTAACCTAAATTTAATTCAATATGCATTTATACTCTTAACTTGTATTTTCGTACCTTCACCATAAAAGTGAAGTCTGTCAGAGCAGGCGAGTACACGGCACCACCTGCACACGGGCCCATTATGAGAGAGATCTGAGGAACTACACCTGAGGCCATCACATTCCGCTGAAGAACAAATCCCATTGTCCAGAGTTAGTCCTGGATTACATACACTACCAGTCAAAAGTTTTTGAACAGCAAGATTTTTAGTGTTTTTAAAGAATTCTCTTCTGCTCACCAAGCCTGCATTTATTTGATCCAAAATATAGCAAAAACAGTAATATTGTGAAATATTTTTTACTATTTAAAATAACTGCTTTCTATTTGAATACATTTTAAAATGCAATTTATTCCTGTGGTGAAAAAGCTGAATTTTTTCAGTATAATTACTGCATTCTTCAGTGTCACATGATACAGAAATCATTCTAATATGCTGATTTGCTGTTCAAGAAACATTTCTTATTTTTATTATTATCAATATTTAAAACAGGTGAGTACATTTTCAGGGTTCTTTGATGAATAGAAAGATCCAAAGATCAGCATTTATCTGAAATAAAAAGCTTTTGTAACATTATACACTATACCATTCAAAAGCTTGGAGTCAGTATGATTTTGGGAATAACTTAATAACTTTTATAGCAAGGGTGCTTACATTTACAAAGTGATGATAAAGACATTTTACATTACAAACGTTTCTAACCGGTATTTCAGATAAATTGCTTTATTCTTGAACTTTCTATTCATAAAGAAATCGATCAAATTCTACTTCGGTATTTCAATAATAATAATAATATATGTTTTTTTTGAGCAGCAAATCAGAATATTAGAATGATTTCTGAAGATCCTGTGACTGGAGTAATGATGCTAAAAAAAATAATTACATGAATAAATTACATTTTAAAATATATTTAAACAGAAAACATTTATTTTAAGTAGTAAAATCATTTCTAAATTGTACTGTTTTTGCTGTACTTTACATCAAATAAATGCAGGCTTGGTGAGAAGAGCAGAAGATAATTCTTCAAAACATACAAATCTTACGTTTTCAAAACTTTTGACTGGCAGCGTCCACCTACTATCAAAGTTTGGAATCAGTAAGATTTTTTTTTTTTTTTAAGAAATTGAATCTTAAAGAACATTTTGGTTTACAATATTTCTGTTTCAAATAATTGTTGTGCTTTTGAGTTTTCCATTCATCAAATAATAATAAAAAAAACACGTTTTCCACAAAAAAAATATTCTATATGCAGCACTACAGTTTTCAGGTTTGCCATCACAGTAATAAATTGCAATTTAAAATATCCTTAAAATATTTTAATTGTAATATTATTTAACTTTTGATCAAATAAATTCAGTCTTGGTGACGGACTTTCAAAAACGTTTAATTAAAAAAAACAACCCCAAACTTTAGTTTGGAAGTGTATATATCAACTGTATAGCGGTGTTAAACCCTTCAGTTTACCAAGAAAATGTCAGCATATCCTGCGAGGGACTCGACGCCTTCCTGAATGCGGGCTCCACCGGAGTCATTGAGACCAATTACTGGAGCTCCCACCATCATTGCCTGGTCCATGATCTATGAATTCAATAGCAGAAGTTTTGTGAGAAATCTCACTGTTTGACAGCATCATGCCTGTGTTTTAAACAAAATGACTTTAGTCAGGTCCAAAAAACACTCAGCAACCAACCTCACCTTGCAGACCTTCTGAGCGTGAGCTCCTGATAAACTGCCTCCAAACACTGTGAAGTCCTGACAACAGAAGAGCATTTCACTCGTGAAAGCCTAACTGAGATATTAAAATAACATATTTAATGACTGCAAACCAACATTTGAAAACTAGTATCATACCTGGCTGAAAACATACACCAGTCTGCCATTGATCCTTCCCTGTCCGGTCACTACACTGTCTCCTGGGTACTGAACACACAGGTGCATGTAAAGGACACATGCAATTTTACAAAATTAGTGACTGATTAGGCCCCACTCTGTAAGTTCGCCCCCTAGTGGGCCCCAGTCTCCTGGTTAAGAATGACTTTCATTTAATCTTTGAAACGCTCTTTGTCAAACTTCGCAACTATGCAAACGTCCTTTTCATAGATGCACCTAGAAAATGCAATAGACGATGTTGCATCTGCACCCATTCGAGAGCAAGGCATTTAACGGTATTATTTCTTAACTCATGACATCCGAATGGAAATGATTCTGTATTCAGTTATGTAGATTCTTTGAGCTGAGAGGCGGAGGTCTCATACCTTATTATGATCTGCTTCCATGCCAAAGTCAGAACAGCGATGCTCCACAAACATGTCATACTCCACAAACGAGTCGGGGTCCAGCAGGAGCTCCAGTCTCTCGCGCGCTGTCAGTTTACCCTGCGCCCAGGATTTCAGAGCTCTTCTCAGACTCTTGTGCTTTCACTCATGTCATGTCAGCTGCATTCATTCTCCAGTAACTTAATTTGTCTGAACTTACCCTTTTGTGCTGTGCAGCTATCCTCAGCTGTCCTCCTCCTGTAAGCGCTGCCTTTCGTTTCTTCTCGATTCTCTCCTGCACTGACAGATGGCTGACCGAATAGCATCTTGCATTTTGCAGAACTTTCGACTGGGTAAGTACCCCAGCGTACGGAATCTGACCTACACTTTTAAAAGAACATTTCAGCCCGTGTAATAGTCCCAGGCTACTTCGCATTAACGTGTAGGTCGCCATCACTGCTACACTGAGGGCACGGGATTCTGTGGGAAAACATGATGCTGTCTTCAGCCAATCACAAACGAACGCCTACTTTTTACAGCCAATCACTACTCGGTTAGCGAAGCGGGCGTGAGTGAGTGATCCAATCAGCGAAGAGATGTGTGTAGTTAAGCGAACTTGATAGATGTAGTCCATGCTAATGTCAACCATGATAAACTACAGTTCCCAACAGTTAGTAAGTATACACACACACATTGTATTCTTTTATTTGGATTCACAAGACAAGCGACAAAAACGGAATCCAAATACCTTGAGAAGTCAGTTTGCAAGATGACAGGTGCACATGGCTAACATACATTCACAAGTCCTTATATTTATAGCATTCAACACTCAAGGATAGACAAAACATCTTCGTTTCCTGAACTGAAACTGAACAAAAGTTTGCGAGACCCACACACACATATATCTTTTTAGTCATTCAAGAGTCAAAAGTCACAATAATTTAAATAAACACATAGTGAGAGACGTAAAAGCAGAACAGACATCGACACCATAATTAGCTAGATGTTTTTATTGATTATTACTAAATGTTATGTCATTTAACGAGAGAAAGTAATCATCTCAGAGTGTAGCCTAGATGCAGCACAGCCTCTGCTCGCAGTAGCGTGTGGTTATAATACAGTCAGACGCTAGGGGGCAGTAATCACTGGAGGCCGCGTGTAATTCCAGGCGCTCTTTTACGCTTGTTTGGTATTGTTCCTCAGGATGCAAAACTTAACAGAGAGGAATAATAAGCAACGAGCTGGCTCTCGGCATAGGCTAATGTATGTAAATATTTTGTAGCGTAGCGAACTCAGTTGAACGCTACATAAACATACCACTCAAATGGGAGTTTGTCGCACTAGTTGAGGAGAGAAAAGCGCTCTTATTCAACAACACGAAGAAAAGTGCAGACAATATTAGCTAGCTAGCGAACTAGCAACCAGGCGAATTGTGATTTGTTCAGTTTAACGTTTAAAAACAACCGCTATGGTGGACTATTTCAGGATTTTTACTTTTTGTGCGACTCGGTTTTTTCTGTTTTTCCATTTCGTGTTTGTGGATCGTTTATACACGGAGCTCGCGCCACCGACAGTAACGTTACAGCTCGAGGCCTGTTGTGGCTCTCACTAAAATGCTGTTTATCGTTCAGTCCTTCGTGTCTGTGCGCTTTATCACAAAAGCTCTTTCTACTGAGGCATTTGGGATCTGACACGCATGGAAAGCAGACTCTAGTCTGTGTTACATCGCCTACACCAGCTTATTATCGCCGGACTGACCGTCTGGAGGATCTTCTCGATACCCAGCAAAGCTTTGACATGTTAACAAGCAGACGACTCAAAGCCGCTCATCTGCTTGCGAGTCATGTCAAACTACACTCTTTGTTTGAGGCGTTGGGTGAAGCCTGGTTGATTGTGTTCTCACAGTTATCGTGGATCGGGGGTCTGAGCAAGACTCGCTGTCAGTAGCCGATCAGCCCGCTTCTCTCGTCCTGCCGTTGACTGATCTCACTGAGATGAACCCGGTGAACGCCACCGCGCTGTACGTATCGGCGTGCCGCTCTCTTCTGCAGTGCGACCCGAAGGACCCGGACACATACGGAGGGCTGTTTAACGTCCTGCCTTTCTTTAGAGACTCCCTATCCTGCTTGGTGTGCGGTAAGTGCTTTTGTACCAGAGGTCGTTCTATGTTTAGAATATAGTCGCACGATATCATTTGCGTTAATATAATAAGCAACACGCTTATATGTTCTCAGTACAGCACAGCCTCGAGTGTCTTATTGCTTTTATTACTTTCATTTAAACGTAATTTTATTAAGCCAATTACTGAGTTGCTTGTAGTGCCGTCCAACGATTAATCGTGTTTAATCGCATCCAAAATAAAAGTTTTTGTTTACATAATGTGTTGTGCACATTATGTAGATGCGATTAATCGCGACGACTCGTTTGACAGCACTAGTTACTACACAACATCAACAAAACGATCTTCGCTTTGCAGTGATATGGCGAAACACTGTATCAACCAATCAGCATTCAGGACCGGCACTATCTGCTACAACAGTGCCTGCCCACTTTTCAGCAGCTTTGGTCCTGCAAGTATTTTTCCCGTACTGGTTTTTAACAAATCTTCGTTTGAGTTATGAATCAAACCAACCAGCTACAATTGGTTTGAAGAAAAGATTATTTGAAAATCGGACTACAATGCCATGAAGCATTGATATAATTGATATAGTGATTAAATAAAAACGATGGAAAAATATAAAACTGATTTAGAGATGATTATATATTAAGAAACTATTTTTTAAATAGTCATATTATGCATACAAATATATTAAGACGTTTGAGAGCATAGGAATAGTAGCACCCAGTATGTCTGTTTTTAATGCTTTATAAGTTGTTAAAATAATTTTTTCTATGGAGAAAATTAATAGGATTTTTTTTTTACTTCCAAAACTTGACTGTTGTACTCTATAGAACTAAATATAGTAAGATGTTATTTAGCTATGCATAATTGCTGTACATTAATCTATTGTTTACTTTTTATGTAGGGAATTTGCTTCAGGATCCAGTTGCACCAAAAAATTCCTCCTGCCAGCACTATGTTTGCAAGGGTTGTAAAGGCAAGAAAATGTTATTGAAACCATCGTGCAGCTGGTGTAAAGACTATGAGCAATTTGAGGAGAATAAACAGCTCCAGATTCTGATCGACTGCTACAGGAATCTCTGCGAGTGTGTCTCGGTGTGCGTCACAACAGAGCAGAGTGCCTCGGGGGTCAAGGGTTACCCTGAGGTCATGAAGATGCTGGAGGAGGTGTTGGGGGTGAGTCAGGAACAAGAAGACCTCAGTCCTGTCAAAGACACTTTGGATGTTCCTAATCTCAAAACACAAAACTCTACTGATGTCAACTTGACTGACTCGGACAAACCCTCTGAGCAGATCCCAGCTGAACTAGAGACCACTGAGCCTGTCACTGCTGACGATCCTCAGAAATGTGACTCAGAACTACACATGGGTACTTGCACTGTTAATGTAAAGTGCAAAGTTAGTCAAGAGACAAGCGCCGAATCGGTGCAACCCAGTGCGGAGAGCACAAGCGTCCAGGAGGACCTTAAACCTGACATTACGAGCAAGGAGGTGTCGTGGGGACAGACTAAATCAACACCCGAGCCGTGTCAGAACTCATTACAGTCCCAAACCAGCGGCGCCCTTGCGCCAGGACACCCACCACAACCTCAGACGGGCCTAACATGCCTCACCACAGCCCACAGAAAAGTGCGCCTGAGCCGAAAGCGCTCTCGCTCTGAAAGTGACAGGGAGATGCTCCAACCTCTGCCCATCACCAGCCTCATCCAGGGGCCATCGGTAGCAGCCACAGCTCCGCTGAAAACCGCATTTGAACCGAAAGCGCCCTCCCCACCTGCTGCCGTGCTCACTAACGGAGGCGTTTTGAAGGTTAATAAGGCTGTGCTGGATTCAACTAAAAATATCCAGATAAACACAGACCTAGGTAATAAGAAAGTTCTGGTGAAGTCTAAAGTGGCCGTCCCGAAGGCAAAGGCCAAGGTGAGGGACAGGCTGCTGTCAGCTAGCGTTTTAGCAGGACAACCAGGACAGCCCCCTAAAGTCGTATACAAAAAGACGCAAGAGAAAAAAGGATGCAAGTGTGGACGAGCCACTCAGAATCCAAGTGTTCTTACCTGCAGAGGACAAAGATGCCCCTGCTACTCCAACCGTAAGGCCTGTTTGGACTGCATCTGCAGAGGCTGCCAGAACTCATACATGGCCAACGGGGAGAAGAAGCTGGAGGCTTTCGCCGTGCCCGAAAAAGCCCTGGAGCAAACCAGACTCACTCTCGGAATCAACCTCACCAGTATTTCTGTCAGAAACGCTGGCACGAACACTGCAGGAGTTCTCAGTCTGTCCGCAGGCTCCCCGATGGCCTCTTTCCTCACGTCCAGCGCAGACGAGGACCAGAGTTTTGAAGATGCTCTCGAGATGCATTTCGACTGTTGATAGCTGTCCTGCTACTGATCTCTCTCGCAGCCGTGATCAATTCCCGGTTTATGTCGAACAGAAATTGTTTGCCAAAACTCTTGTCTGTAGTTTTCATGTCCAACCTCTCCCATCACACACAAACACACACTGCTGTAATGGAAAGTTACTGTGAAGCTGAGTGTTATGGCATATTTAGTTTTTATTTTGAAGGAACTGTTCGCTTCTGTGTGGCTGTTTTATTCACAAAGAACTTAGGATCTGATAAATGACTGTTGTTTTTCTTTAAATATTCAATGACCCAAACCTTAAAATGAGTTTTGCAGGTATTTGTGTGATACGTTTGTTGGGTAACACGTATAGCTCATTATTATAAGCTGTCCCAAAGCAGTGATTAATGTGTTCACATTCTGTGGTGAAATTGGTTTTTCAAATTTATTTTTAAATATATATGAATATATTGCTTCTAAACATTCATCGAAGGTCAAATTATATACAGCTATCTGTAATGCCTGTTTAACGTCAGATAAAATCACAATTTACTAATGGTGGAAAAAATGTAGCACTTAGTCCCAATAGTGTTAATGGGTTTTAGACACCTGTCCTGGTTGCTATAGTGGTCACTTCCTGCGTCACCTCTTGGGTGTCCGGCCAGGATATTGAGTTATTCTATTATTATTTTTTTAAATAGGTGGAATAGGTTCCTTATAGAATAGGTTCCTTATTTTTCTAAATGGAAAATAGTGCCGTGTCACTTTTTATTTGTCATGTTCCAGCTTTGAAAGAAAGACATTTCAATTCCATGTTTGTCGGAGGTTTTGTAAGGATGCTGAAGCACAGATATGTCACAAAAGCTATGTCCTCACTATTGTTCATTATATCCTCACTATTGTTCATTATATCCTCACTATTGTTCATTGTTAGTTCAGACTGAGCTGACTGTTTCATCAGTCCAGTATCTACAAAGATTTCTCAAACAAGTGAATGTAAGCGTGTTCAGTGTGTTGCCTGAGAATGTATTCATGGCAGTGATATTTTTAAAGCAATATGAGAATCAAAATGTTAGATCTTATAAACCCTTTCCCCACACAAAGTCATCATATTTGTTTTGATGCAAACTGTAAACGAGTATTTCAAGATGTTATTTTCTTTGAACGTTTGCCTGAGCACCTTTTAGCACCCATTCATGCCTCTTTACTCTGATGCTGATTAGTTGTGTTGTGATTCCTGTTCTAGGGACCAAAACTAGAAATGTGTTGAGAAAGGTCAGTGAACGTGTTTACTGTTACACTGGGCGTTTCATGTCTTATGTAATGAAGCAGGGTAGACAGTGTGCTTCATCCATATCCTTAAATATGCTTGAAAACACTTATCAGTAGGGCTTTGACCAAATATTGAAAAAATCTTCTAGTTAAATCTTGGATCTTAGTGGGATATTGTGTTGTATTTTCAAATCGTATAGTTTGGTAGCGTTGTTGTATTCCTCTCTTTGCTTTTCAGTGGTCATTACTTGAACTCAGATTTCAGTTTCTTGATTTTTGAATTACTGGAGAACCTCTTATTATTGCTGGTTTATTCACTGCCATAATGAAAATAGCAGAAAGCAACAAAAAATAAATTATAGTTTTTTATTTCTTGTTTTTCAAAACTGTGTTGAGAGTCATGTGTTGTGTGTGTGTTTTGTATAATACAGCGCAAATATGATTAATAAGACCTTTCAGATTCAGGCGTAACCGCTAGAGGGCAACAGTGTTACACCATATTAATAGCTGTACTGTACTTCTCATTCAAACATCAAAAATGCAAATATTTGGCTTTAAAGACAATTTCATAATTTAAATGGGAATGATTAGCCTACAGCTATTAATCTTACAATTACTGAAAAGTTGATCGTTCTTGCACCACAATATGCATTTTGATATTAGATTTTTTTGATCATATATCATTTTGATATATGAATGTATACGGCCTTAATTATCCAAAAGAAAGTTGCTTCCAACTTTTGTCATAAAACACTCTATTGTGTTTATGAAAGGAACATAAAACAGTCAATCTAAAGGCTGTTGTTTTAAGTGTCGTTCAAAAGTGCGAGAAGATTTGAAATGCCAAAAAATGTATAGATTGTTCTAGCACAGTACACGTAGCTAGTTTTTTTTTTTTTTTTTTTTTTTTTTTTACTTTTATTGCAGCTTCAATACATGTTCCAACTTTATTCACAGTAGGAATATGATCTAATTCATTTCAGGTCTTTGGAGTGAAAGTCTAACACAATTGAAATGCATGGTGATGTGAGTTCTGTTTTTTGTTAATGCAGTAGGTGTTAGTAACGACAAGCACAAAAACAACTTTAGCATAATTTGAATCGACAATAATCTTACAATCCCTTTAACTGCTGAATATAACATGTGCATATACTTGTGTATGTTAATGGAGGCTGAACCGAGTATCAGTTCAAGAGAAGTTCCTTTGTGGTTCTTCTAATTCTTCGTTTGGTTCTTAGTAAATTAGTTAAAAAAAATACACATGTTAGTCATTATTTGAAATCCATAATACAGTTCTTTTAAAATAGCAGAACATCAAATACTTCATTTCTTCACTCGATGTACAATATAAATCCTCGGTTGTGTTGCAAAAGATTGCATCACAATGTGTGAAATCCCTAATAGACACATTTGAAATATAACTACAAATGTTCGTCAAGCCAAGTGATATAATTGTGCACTGCCCTTATTCCCACAGAGAAGTAGCAGGGCCAGAAAGCAAAGCTCACACAGCCATGAAAACCATCTTCGTAATGTTCGTTAGTGACAGAGACCCCTGCCAGCTCCAGCCTGCGGGCATACATCATCCCATCATCCCTCAAAACATCATGCTCACCGGTCATAATGTAAGCACGCGGCACCATACGCAAAACCTTGTCCTCTGCCAGTAACGGAGCAGCTCTGGCATCCAGTAACGCTGGTATATCCTTTAAGATACCTGGAGAGCCTATCACTGGAAACACAGGCTTATAATTTTTTATCAGTTGTTTGGGGAGGAGAGTGGTCCAGTCCAGCTTTGAATGGATCAAGGACATCAGGTTTTGGTCTTGGGCAGTGTGGTTGTTTATAATAAGGGAGTGCACAAGGTCAAGGTCGGCCCCCAGGTACTCCAACCAGAAACGGGCCATTAGCCTGCGATACAGGATGGGAACATTGTGGTTCTGCTGATAGGAAGCTGTGTTGAAGTCTAGTGCCTGAAGCACTGGGTAAACCAAGACCTGCAGTTTGAATTTCACAGTAGTAGTGTTGTCTGTTCCAATCTAGTGAGAGAGAAAAAAAATGTTGATTAACATAACCACATCTCACTAACAACATTTTATGACTAGGTTAAGGCTCCAACAGATCAAGGTTCATGCAAAAACGAGATAATATTTGAATCTTATAATATTTTTTAAAACTGTATAAATATTTTATATGCAGCCCATTTCCACCACAAAAGACCAAAAAAAACATTCTTTGGTAAATCATAATAAAATCATAAAATGTCAAAATTAAGAGCTATAGTAATAATTATGGCATAAAAGGTCAATTATGAGATACTATGTTGAAATTATGAGATAAAAGGTTGAAATTTACCCCAAAAAAGGCAATTATGAGATAAAAAAGTTACAATCATGACAAAAAGTCAAAATTATTAGCTATAAAGTCTAATCATGACATGAAGTCGAAATTATGAGTTACTAGGTCAATTATGAGATAAGGTTGACTATGAGATATTGGCATAATTATGAGACAAACGTTAAAAAAAAATTACATGTAATTTTTATCTCATAATTGTAACAAATTTATGTTAAGACTTTCAATGCATAGTGATTAAGTTCTGAATAAATCTTTGCTTTGAGTTGGATCTTTCTAATAAATCTAAATACCAACTATTTCACTGATCTATTTTTGAATGATCATGTCACAGTGGTTAACCGATTGGATCATTTTCTATGCAAAGCTGTCTTATGGCTTTGGATGTCATGGAATAAAGCACACAAACATTATGGAGAACTGTTATGATATTTGAGGTGTTTTTGCAGATTTTGAAGCTTAAAGCTCCAGTATTTGCATGAAGAGAGCGTACAAAACTATTCTTTAAACTTCCTTTTGTGTTCCACAAAAGAAATACAATTATACAGGTTTGAAACAACATGAGGGTAAGTAAATCTCGACAGAATTATCATTTATAGGAGAACCATCTCTTTAACAAAATATGACCTTAAAAGACACATGTGATTACAATATTACATCATAAGGAATCAAGTAACTGAGTAATAAAGCAGAAGTGTACCCGCTGAGCCACTGCGGCGGCCAGGTTTCCTCCAGCACTGTCTCCACACACTGCTACTCGCTCTGGATCGACTGAATACTTCTCCAGCACTTCTGGCCTCAGGAACTGCTTAGCGGCCCTCACACACTCGTCATACTGCACTGGGAAGTGCACATCAGGAGCCATGCGATAACTGCACAAAATCAACCCTCAGCAAGACTGATCAAAACCACAGATGAATTTTCTCTTCCCATTCGAATAAAAGTATATACTCACTCCACAGTCACAACCACTGCGTCCAGATCAGCTGCCATCTGTCTGCAGAGACTGTCATATGACCCCAACTCTGATGGCAGATAAAGCAGTCATATGAAAACACAACTCGCGCATAATCCAATGAATATTCATCAAGAAATATATATATATATAATGATTCATAAGGAAACCCTTGGACATACTTGGAGTGCCCAAGGCCCATCCACCTCCATGGATGAACATAACTGATCTCCTCAGCTTTCCGTCCTTTCCAGGAGGCTGGTATACACGTACATGGACTCCATCAAACAGGATATCTTCAATCTGGATCTCTTGGTTTGTGATCGGCACCAGACTCTCAAAATTGACAATGGCAGAGTTGATAACGTAGACTCTATGGCTCAAACCCAGTGAGTGAGCAACATCTCCCTACAAAACAACAGGGTCAGTAATCAGTGAACTAACCGTTCCCCTCATTATGATTTTGAAACGCAGTTTGCATGATATTTTTTGGTACATTCACAAGGAGAACAAATGTCAAGGCATTGAAAAAGAGAGAAAAGTTCATGAAGACAGTGAATAGGCAACATTTCATCCTGCCCTTGGGTATTATCTATTGTGTTGCCAAGTTGGACAAAGTTCATCCGAACAGGCAAATCAAGGTCATTCTTTAACACATCTCTTCAAAAACAGATGGTCCTCTATTAATAGCTAATAATGGATGTTGTCTGTCAGGTTTTATGTTGTTTTTTTCAATGTGATTTTATTAGCTCTGGTCAGATTTTATGTACTAAATGTAACAATAAGTTAAGTTTCACTTAAGTTTAATGACAAAACAAATATAAACCTTTATTATTGTTATTTTGATTTTGTTAAAAAGACATATGACCTCCAAGTTAGGAAACATAGCCATGCTATTTCAGTTTAGAATAGAATATAAAAGCTTTCCAGCAAATCAAAATCATCCTTTTTTCAATTCACTTGGTGTACCGTTTACAGTGTGCTACTTACCATCATCACAACTCCCCGGAACGTGGCATCCAACACCATCAGTTTCCATGGTTCTGAGATTGTCCTAGGCAATGGGATGTAGATGTAAAAGGCAACAGCTATTGCTAATAACAAGGTAATTCCGCCAAGCAGCTTCATCATGAAGTGATGTCTCTCTTCTTTTCTCTCTGCAGCTATTAAGGGATTAGACAACATGACATTGAGCAATTCTACAAAGATTTTTTTTGAAGTTACTGTTACTTCCTGTGAATTGTCTTATAGCATTCTGGGAAATGTAGTCTTTATTCATTGTACAGAATCACTGCAAACTGTGCTTACAAAGACAATAGTGTAAGTGTAATACCTTTTTTAATGCACATTCATTCTCACTAATGAGGTATGATGAGCAAAAATTTAGTCAGAATCTACAATTTATAGAATTTCATCCTCCAATACAAACTTTGTATTTTTTAAAAGATCAGAAATCTTGTTAGACCACATTTTTAATGTAAATGTGTAATATGATCCTTTTCAGTGATATTAGGGGTTCGTATTAGTTTTACTCCTTGACCTCAACAGTCATGTCAGATGTACACCACTAGGGGTCATTGTTGTTGTGAGAAAAACCCTCATAGGACCACTTACTGTACATCTGAGGATTATAGGACATTTTAGACATTTAATATGAACAAATATTAATTAACATTAAAACACTGCTGTGAGAAGTCCCGGTCTCACGCAGTACACGTAGAAGGGTGTTTTATAAGATAAATAAATAGAAAAGAAGTAGATCAAAATAGAAATAGAACAGAGTGCTATTGTTTGGGTCAAGTGTAGATGGAAGAGATGTGTCTTTAATATGATCGGATCGAGTTGGAGGGAACAGTTAAGGTAAAAGTCAGTCAAGCTGCATTTCATTACAGCTGACGAAATGGATTGTGTCACAAAAATGACATATTTAGCATATGCCAAGTGAGTAAGGTCTGTGTTGAGCTGAAAACCAGACAGGTTCTAATGGTAGGTTTGAAGTTTACCATAATCTCTCCTCACCACAGTCCATGCATGCAGTGCATGTGCGCTGAGCTCTTCTGTCCAAACCATCCCTAGACGTTCAGGATTTTTGTTACTTCTGTGCAGTGATTACTGTAATTGTAAAACGACTGTGGCTAGCTCATCGAGGACTGCCAAGTCAGGGGAAAAGAGCAGCAAGCTAGGGTTTCTGCCATACACTGGGCTCTTTGGTCTTCACAACTGTTGTTTCAGCATTATCTATCATCCCTCCCCTCTTATTATGAGACAGCTGAGGCTTGCAACTGTTTGCTTTTGTTAAACGACTTTGGTCAGAGTAGAATTGGAAATATCTGCTGAAAAGACGTCAAGGATGGAGTGACGTTGAACCAAAGAACCCATTTAAAACTAAACTCAAAAAAGTTCTCAGTAATCTACAGATAGCACTGCTATAACTTTATGAGACTAATTTTCTTCAGAATAGCTAGCATATGGCTAGCACTGAAAGTAGATTACTGTTAGCCTGTGGCCCAAATAGCCATACTAAATCAAACATTTTCTAAATGAAACCATCTGTGGTGTGAAAATAATTCTAACATGACCAAAAGTATTATGACTACAGGATTATAGGAGGTTTTAAAGGACTAAAAAGCAGAATGATGCTAAACACATGCTCCCTGGGTTTCAATGGTTCTCACACAACATACTATCAGAAACAAACACCGCTATCTTTCTTTCTCAGAGACATTGTGTCATGTCAGTTATCATTCCTAAATCGGATGTCTAAAGAAAATCAGATTGGTTTAAACTCAAAGGATCAGTGTGCTTACCTCCAACCTCTCAAACACAAAATATCATGAGAAAATTCAGCTGTTACACCTGGACCTATTTCTTGTTTGAGGCCATGTCACTACTAATCTTTGCTTTTGTAATGACATTTAAGAGACGTCATATCCCCCACAAATGATCATGGGAGTCACTTCTCTGAAGGTGTGGACACATACCAATGACTAACATGAGGTTTACCCTGCTAGAAAAACCAGGTTAAAGTGGTCAAGCTGGTTTTGACCATGGAAACTGGTTAGATCAAAGGGTCTTGTCAGCTTTGCAAAAATGGTCTACCTGCCTTAACCAGGCTGAGCTTGGCTACAACTTGGTTATACCAGCTAATTATAATAAATAACAAACTAGAAGTGAAAATGTGCAGTCGAATGTGCACTATTTCTACCTGACCCAATCCTAAAAACGGGTTTTGGTGACATATAACTGACATTTTCAGTCATATTGATTACAGTGGTTTCCAAAAATCTTAAACCTGAAAAACATGATGTAAAATCAATAAGAAATATTCCAGATTAAGATTTTAAGGCCACTGAGAAGTTGTGACATGGATCATGTGACTCTGTACAGGCGGTCAGATGTTTGTCCTTTTATGAAAGCTGAAGATGCTCTCTGGATCATCTCAAATCATGCAGGAGAACATAATCATCAGTTTTGACACGAACTCGAAGAGTTCATGTAGCACAAGTGCTGCTGTCAATAAAGCAAAAACCAAATACTGAGACATTCTGAAATTAATTTTTCAGTTGAACTTTTCACTAAAATTATGCTGATAATACAATCTGTAATGGAAAACCAGATTTTCAATTAAAATTATTACTAGTAGTCAAAGACTTTTGGAACCCACTGTATTTTTTGAGTTCTGTATTAGCCATTTGTTCATTTTTGATATTTTTAGGTTACCTGACAACAGTTTTTGTTTTAGTACAGATGAAGATGAACAGGCTGAAATGTTTCACTCCCTCCTCTTGAAAGTTAATTTGTTCTCTTCACACATAATGGTAAATCTATTGTTCTCAGATACAAAATGAGTGAAAACTGACAGTGACATTATCTCATTGTTTAGACATACACTGTAAAAAAAAATCTGTGACATTTACGGTAAAATACTGGCAGCTGTGGTTGCCAGAACTTCACCGTAAAAAATATAGTAGCAACATTTTAGGTTTTACAGACTTACTCTAAATTCAAAAAATACCGATTTCTTAACTGATGTAATGTTCATAAACCACCATAGTTCGTACTAAATATCTTTTTTTGAACCCCTTGTAATGCACTGATAACCACCAAAAACCACTGGTGGTGATGAGAAAGTCACATGATGAACTAAAGCTCATCACAAACAGCTCGTCTATGAGCTGAGGAGGACAATACTTATATATAGAAGTTGCACAGTGTCATTCCCACAAACACTAAACCCCATCATGGTGACACACATGATACTGAAATAATGCAATAAACATTAATTTAACAACATTAGATGTAAGATTAAACCCTAGTGTACACAACTGATAAGAAAAACTAAATACAAGGGGGGGGGGGGGGGGGGGGTTATTTCAACAAAAAAACATGAAATATGAAGTGTCATATCTGAGTTTGATATCTGACATTTCTTTTTCACTTCCAAAAACCGTATTTCAAGGTTTGTATGAGATCACATTAAATGTAATTACATTTGTTCACCGAATATAGTATGTAAACTTACTGTTAACCAGTTCACAGGTTTTTACTGTAGCATTTTTACAGTCTTTTACTGTTAAAATCATAATAATTTTTTACAGTGTATGATAAGAGTCAAGTAGACAGGCAACAGAGATTATTTTTAACCAAATCTCCTCAGTGTTATAGAGCTTTTGGGTGGACATGAGGCTCCTCTGTTTGGACACCAGTTATGAGCACTGAGACCAGCAGTTGTGCTGGAGGTCTGGATGTTTTATGTCCCCAGTTCATGCCATTCCTGTCCTGTCTCAGACAGGGTCGCAGGGTTCTCGCTGGTCAGAGGTACAGCAAGGGGACAGTGACCCTTTCTGGCTCTTCTTTGGCTCCAAAATATGCTCAGTGTTGACAGGTTGACTGATCTGAATCTTGTGTTGTAGAGACGCAGCAGATTTTGAGAGGCTAGTGTCAGGATCGCATAGATGGAATGAGGAGACATGACCTCTTGATACACAGATATCTATATAGATATTTAAGCTATTGATAAGATTTCCACAACTTTCCACAAATTAAATCACATCCAGAGGTTTGGAAATGATAAGTTAAAGCTTGGCAACATGCATTTTTATTTTATTTATTACTTTCATTTTCTCACCAAAAATCCCCAAATTAAAAACAAATTTGTTTTATTTTTAAAATACCTGCTGGATCTCAATACACTGATGTATCATAAAAATTGAAAGGGTGTTACACCCTTTTAGGGAGCAACACACCCCATATCACATCAATGGAAAGAAACAACTATAAAAGACTCACACTTGCTTTATAAGCTTTGATAATGGATATTGGCAAAGCCATGGAAGGCAAATCCAGGGAAACACCCATGAGAAGAGATGTGAGACAACTAGAGAAAAAAGCTCCCATAATTCCCTTCACATGGTGTTACTTGGATCAGTAACACTTGGCCCTCCGAGCAGCTTGTTGAAAAAACAGGAGGCTTATTTCTCCATATGGGGCATCCTTTATACACTCTGAACGAGAGACTCAGATTGTTTTACTCACAATGACATCATCTTTTCTCATGTTCCTCTGGGCTGGAGTTGCACTGCTGGCCCCAATCAGCAGAGAAACATCGGCCAACCTTCATTCACTGCAGCTCCATCTGAGAGAAGAGAGAGGAGAGATGAAGTCACAGAAAGTCCTTAAAAGTCAAAAGACTCCTTTGTCCAGGCCCTTACTGTGCTAATCCAAAGCAGAGTGACTTTAATGAGTTTTTGAGATTAAAGTTCTTTGATACCCCTATCGGCAGCTTTGACTAAGAGTCACCGAGCTCTCGTGTCCCAAGAGAAATGAAATTTAGAATCTGAGCTCAGATGATTACTCCTTTAGGCCCCACCACTGTTTAAAGAAACAATTGACCCCCAAAATTAAAATTCTGTCATCATTTAATTACTCCATGTCATTGCAAACCTGTATGACTTTCTTTCTTCTGTGAAAATCCAAACAAGATGTTTAGCAGGATGTCTGAGCTGCTCTCTTATTAAAGTGATGATTGGGGACCAGCTGTCAAACTCCAAAAAGGTCAACATGAGCAGTGTGGAGAAGGTTACTTTGGAAATGTAATAGGTTTACAGATTAAAGTAATGTAACTAATTACGTTTGATTACTTTTTGTTTACTTTTCTAAATTTAAAGCTGGCAGGGTTAACCTTACAGTAGTACACTAACACTGATTACTATCAGACATTCAAAATCCTCCATCACTTGAATTAAGATTATAATAATTTTATTTTATAGCACAACCACCACAAAATCAGACTTTAGTACCTGTTTTTACTTTTAGATCGTTCTGTGGTTAAATACAGATTTAAAATCATAAAAAGATATAGTTTAATAGCTATGATACCGTTTTTGCATAGCTATGACAGGAAACACTGGCATCTAACAATGCCTTAGGAAAAAAACGTTAATCTTAAAAAAAAAAAGCAGTCAATGCATTTTGGAAAGTGTGTGACATATTCCGATAACCCCCCTTTGTAATCGTTACCATTTTCATAATTAACTGCAATTTAATTACAACACTTCCCCAATTAATTGGAAGTTGTGCCAATGGTTAAGGATTTGTTTCGGAGGGGTGAACTCGTAACCCAAAGGTTGCGGGTTTGAGTCTCGTACCGGCAGGGATTGTAGGTGGGGGGAAGGAATGTACAGTGCTCTCTTCCACCTTCAATACCACGACTGAGTGCCCTTGAGCAAGGCACCGAACCCCCAAACTGCTCCCCGGGCGCCGCAGCAAATATGGCTGCCCACTGCTCCGGGTGTGTGTGTGCGTGCGTGCGTGTGTATGCGTGTGCGTGTGTGTGCGTGTGTGCGTGCACACTTTGGATGGGATAAATGTAGCGCACTAATTCCGAGTATGGGTCACCATACTTGGCCACATGTCACTTTCACTTTTTCACATTACACATTGTTTTCTCAGTAACTGTAAATGATTAATTTTAATTTTTTGAATCAGAATTATGATCATGATTTTGTGATTAAATTACGAAATTCCATTACATGTAACTAGCTACTCCCCAATACTGAACATAAGAGTATCATAAAAGCAGTCCCATGTAATTCTTTTTTTTTTTTTCTTTTTTTTTTTTGTTTTTGTTTGTTTTTTTTCTTTTTTTTTTTTGCTGCATTCCAGTCCAAATAATAGCTTATAATAGCTAAAAAAAACTTGCTTGCTTACTTGTCCTTGTATGGAAACAAGCAGCTTGGACATTCTGCTAAATATCTTCTTTTTGGAGTTCCACTGAAGAAAGAAAGTCATGCCAGTTTTAAAAGACATTATGAGGATGAGTAAATTATGACAATATTTTTGGCTAAACATTTAATGTGGAATTTATTTTAAAAGCATGACTGCATTTAATTGAAGGCAGTACAGTGTTGATATCCAGATGGGCAGTTGTTTGGTCACTACACGCCCAAAACTAGTTTCCATAGCAGCAGAGTACACTGGATTCTGGTAATAATGTGCGGAAATGAAGGGATCATGGAGTATTTGACTGAAAATGGATTAGAGCTGTGAATTAATTCTGAAAATGAATTGCAAATCTTAAAATATCATGTTCTGTCATGGTTATGGATACTTAGCTCATTAAGGATGTGCAAAATCAATGTAGCCTACCTGCAACCTTCATTTAGCAGCTTCAATTATACATTTCTAAGAATGTAAACATATAAAGGAAGGAACAGAGCACAGAGGATCGGTAATCCAAGCATGACAGTGTCTTGCAAAATTTTAAAACTTATAGAAATAACCCTCAGGCATCCCAGGCAAGCCACGCTAACCTGCACCTGTCTTCTCATTCATATGTTATGATGAACTTGTACAAACAGGCAGAGTTGATGTATCCTATTCTCAGCTCAAACAAAAAGCCCTAAATATGGATAAAAACATTGAAATGTGCTCATATTTTTCGTAAATGTTTCACACATAGTATGTACATATACACCTAAGTTAGTTTTGAACTCCCTATTATGATTTAGTATGCCATATTTTGACTTTTATGTCATATCAACGTTTTAATAGTGTCATAAATTTGACTTAATCTCAGAATTATGACTAAAGTTTTCACTTTTTATCCCCTAATTATGATTCAGTATATAATGCTTTAGACTTAATTTTATAAATAAAGTAGAATGTCTGTTTTGAAGAACTGTTTTTGACAATATTTTTTGGGGTATTCTGTCCATTTACGTTGTGAACGCTCAGCATACCAAAGCCACTTGAGAGAATGAGTTCAGGGACTGGCTAATTAACAAATAAATAAAATTAAATAAATGTAGCATAAATTCCCTTGTCATTTTAGGTGTAACATAAAGCTTACTTAATAAAATGTTGGAAATATTTACCAAACGACGACAGCTTTCATCAAATCTGTGCCAGTTGCAGAGGGATTTGGATTAGCAGATCCACAACAAAGACACCACTCATGGGGTTAATGGGGTCCAAAACAATACTGGATCCCCCTGACTTTCACTGAGCAAAAAACACAGAGACGCTTAAAAAAAAAATCATCTTTTGTGTTTGACAATATAAAGAAAGTCATATAGGTTTGGGGTGTTTTTTATTTTTTGTCTTGCAAACTTTTATCCATTTCCTTGCAATACAGTCAGCGAACTCAAGCAGCTTTCCTAAATGTCACTGTGGGCTTCGTTTTTGTATTCTACCATAGCTTTCACAATTCAATCAGAAAGACTTCTTGCACAAAAGTTTCTTTCTTCTTACGTTATGCTAAGGAAACATCAAATTGTACACACGATAGAAGCTTTCCTGTGCACATCTTCTTCCATTTTACCGAGAATGGGGCGTCCCAAACACTACAGTCCCTCTACATCCCGTTTTAAGCAGAGAACACTCACACACACACACACACACACACACACACACACACACACACACGTGTGTTTTGCTTTTGTTTTTCATCTCCGGCAAATAAAGAGGTGTGCAGTCTGACATTCCTGTCTATGAAATCAACACGAGAAGAGTTACAACTTGCAGCTGTCGTCGAAAATGTCTTACATACACACACATGCATACTAGATGGATGTTTACAGTGAATTACAGCGTCTGTTTGTTTCTTTGAATTTAACGAGACTTGTACTAGACTTTATGTGTAGGTTATCATGGTAGGTTGTTAAAAACATGCAATTTCTGTCAGGACAGTCTGTTTTGTCAAGTCAGAGAGGGTTAAGTGACAGGACATGAGGAATGAGTAAGGGTACACAATGCTCTTCCAATGTGCTTCGCTCTTGGTCCTGTGCCAAGCAGTGCCACAGTTGAAGGAGTTGCACACAAAGGATTGTTTCATGGAAGTGAAGGTATGCTTATACGGTCATCCAGATCAGATTCCTGCAAATTCCACACTGACACTCCCCTCGGCAAGCTGCCCTTATTCCGCTCCAGATCTCCATGTAATCAAAGGGCTGATGGAAGAAGATACAGTGTACAACAGAGAAGATTCACTTCAAAGCTGTTTTTGATGTCTTCTTGTTAAACATGACATATTGATGAAAAGCTCCATCCAAATATAAACTATATAGGGTTAGACATTTCACGATCGGCACACAGTAACTGATTAGCATTAGAATTATCTGCCTGTTATTGCTATTAGAAACATCTTGACAGTCGTGTTGTCTATAAATGAACGGCTGTCGCAGGCTCTGACAGGATTCTAGCAGTTCTTTCTCTGCTATTGTTGTTATCTCCAAAGCGATAGAGGCGAGAGAAAAGAGTGATATTAGAGGGAGAGGACAGTGATAGTGGAAGTTGATGGTAATGATAGTGTGGGCTGATAAAAATCAGACAGGAATTGTAAGAGAAATGGGCCACCAGCCGGGAGCGTTATGGTTTGATCCCTACTGTTGGTGCTTTAAAAGACAGCTACTGTGATCCCTTAAGACATTCTCATTTCCAGTTTGCCTCTGGGATCATAGTAGTAGCACTAGCCTTCACTTTGAACCTCCTGTGAGACATACATGACAATAATTTCATTGTACCAGGGCCTCACTCTTCTGGAGGGGAGAGGAGTGATGCAAGAGGAGGGAAGAGTGTTGCATTTTCTAGGCAGAATGGTGGCACTGGCTGAGGGCTGAACAGGCAGCCTGCACGGTATTTATGGGTGCTGGAGCAAGAAGCAGCCTGGCTCAGAGCCTTGCACACATCACTGCAGACATTCATCAACAGCCGCGAGAACGTCGCACCCAGCCTTCAGCTGACAGCCTTCAGCAATACTAGATCTCAGCATCTCGCTTTGCCTATTATTCTGCTATTCCCTTTTATTGCTTCTGCTTTTTCAGCCCATGGTCAATCTCCATTCAACTCTCTGTTTGCTTTAAACCTTCCTGCATGTTTTTTAAGGGTATGTTCTGATATATATATATCTAGTCCAAAGGGTGCTTCAAATGAAATAGCTATATAATCACTTCACCGGAAGCTGAACAGTTATTGCACACAAGCTGACTAACTTGAACGTGATCAAAGGCAGTATGCAAATTATGAAAAGGGCCTTCAAATATGTATCATTTGTTTTCTTTTCTTACACAAATGAGACCCTGGACTACAAAACCAGTCTTAAGTCGCTTGGGTATATTTTTTAGCAATAACAAAAAAAAACATTGTATGGGTAAAAATTATAGATTTTTCTTTTATGCCAAAGATCATTAGGATATTAAGTAAAGTAAAATGTTCCATGAAGATATTTTGTAAATTTCCTACAGTGAATATATCAAAACTTAATTTTTGATTAGTAATATGCATAGCTAAGAACTTCGTTTGGACAACTTTAAAGGCAATATTCTCAATATTTAGATTTTTTTGCACCCTCAGATTCCAGATTTTCAAATAGTTGTATCTCGGCCAAATATTGTCCTATCCTAACAAACCATACATCAATGGAAAGCTTATTTATTCAGCTTTCATGAGATGTATAAATCTCTTATGACTGGTTTTGTGGTCCGGTCCAATTAAACTTATGTTTCATCAGAGGTTTTGACAACCTTATAGTTAACTTTAACTAAACTAAGCTTGGTAAAAGTAGTTGTTTATTGGCAAGCCTATTAGTAACATATTGGCTGTTTATTAGCACTTATTAAGCACAAATTCTGCATGAACATATTCTGCATCCCTAAATCTACACAATACCTAAACTTAAAAACTGCCTTACTAATTTTTAATAAGCAGCAAATTAGTAGTTTATTGAGGCAAAAGTCGTAGTTAATGGTTTGTTAATAGCGAGAATTGGACCTTAAAATAAAATGTGACCCTAAACTTTAGTTAAACAAAAGTCAGGGCCCTTTCACACCAAGAACGTCAACTATAACGGTAACAAAGTGTTATGTCATCTGTCACTGCAAATGCTAGAGCTCTTAAACTATATGAATTCTGATTAGCTAATTTTTTTGTTTTATCGTTTTGTTAACTATCAGTTTACATTTTTTTTGCCTCTTCTGATGTCACTGATTATCACTTTATTATATCACAAAACATCTTTAAGATACTCAACGGTTAGAAAACTAGCTAGCTAAAGTCTTCTGTTTTCCAAAATTCCGCTGTTTCCTCTTGAGAAAACTTTCTTAGTATTAGTCTTTCCACGCTGTATTGACAGTCTCTTGGGGTTTTTTTAAGTTTAGCAGCTTATTTAATGACTCACAGAAATACAAGGAGATGTGATTCATCAGTTGTAAATGATCCCTTTGAGGCTTGTTGGCTGAAGTATTGTCTTGAGTTGCCAGTCCTACTCTATAGAGCTGCAGCCCAAAACCGTAAGATTTATGTGTTTGTATTCTAGTCCATAGTTCGGCTGCAATGCACTTTATTTCAAAGAGGTGTTTTAAAGACTCACAAAAAAGAGGTTTGCATGTCTGTCTGTGGTCATTAGTTACTGAACAGAACAGCAGCCCGAAGCCATTTTAAGTAAACCAAAAAAGGAGTCATGCTGGGACGTCACATAACCCACTTCCTGAAACAAGGCTGCTTTTCAGTTCATTTGTTGGAAAAAAAAACACTGCATAAGCTTAGAAAAGCCATCAGTCAAACAAGGAAAGGTGTGAAACTGACAGAGAGTGTAGACAGCTAGTGTTGATACAGTGTGTGCTTTAGTTGTTGATGCTATTCTCGAACATGTTATTATAGGACCCTTACATTTTGAGAGATAATTGTTATTTTCGGTTTGCGATTCCGTATATATTGCCATAGCAATTACGTATGACATAAATGCCATTTGAAAAGGGCAAATAATAAAATCTGTAGCCACAGAAAGAATGTCTGTGCTCAGCTAAGGGGCCTTTCACACCAAAACTGGCACTGCATCCGCATGATAGAATGTACACATCGCCCTGTGCCATTTCATGTCCAGCTGTGTTGGTGCCATTAGTCTCGACAGTAGCACATTCTATTTCAGCCTCATGTTAACAGGTCGGATCATCAGCTTTTTATACTTGGGATTTGCAGACAGTTCTGAAGCATGTTGTGTAAGTATAGGATACTGTCCACCTACGTGACTGCCCAGACTTTCCAGTGTACCTCATAAGGCCGATTCTGTCATGCCAGAGGTTGAGAAAAATGTTTGAATTAATGTCAGTGTTTTATTAATGATATTCAAAGCTAGACTGTGGTAATGCAAGAGAGAGCAATACTGAAATTTAAACACTGGTACTTCACTCAACATAAATTTTCATATGGAAAAAACTGTGTGTGTGTGTGGTGTGTGTGTGTCTCAGTTTCTGGTTTGTCTACCAGGGCTCGATGTGGCTGTGGCTTTCAGGGTCACTAAGGCATTGGATCAAGAGCCTTTGATTAGGACTGTATTCTGGACTCAGCAGCTGGAAATACAGGCCGCTGTCATTCTGCAGACTACTAAAGCAGACACTTAATAAGTTATTCTGTATCCAGCAGGCTTAAGTCACTGTTATTCTTGGCTCAGACAGAATGAGGTGTACCGTAGACCTTCTATGAACTTCCATCGTCTTTAATCAGTGTTTTCTTTTTTTTAAAAAGAAAAGATTTCAGAAACAAATGGAGTGAGAAATTATGTATCCAAAGTAGGTACATGAAAAAAGTATCTATCTGTCTGTCCGTCCGTCCGCCCGCCCATCCATCCATCCATCTGTGTGTCTCATTTTATTTATTCTGAGTTTTAGCTTCTAAGAGGTGAGAATAGACGTAAACGTGTTTTACATATTAAACTCCACCTTGTATCACGTCCCTTCGTTAAGACGAGGCGTCTGTATCACCTAGAAGAGACACCTCTACAAGATGTTGATTGGGTCTAATAAAATGTGTGTATTTTCAGTTTCCTCTGCTGTGGGTATGAGCATGGGGTGAGAACCACATGTAAAGCTGTCATTCCGAGTGTGAAGTTTGCACTGGCTACGGAGAGTTTGGCAACACATGCCGTAAACACTAATTATAACATGCTTTCTGACAACTATAAACCTAGTTTAAACAAGCAGCAGTTTCTCTTGGCTCCTCTCTGCCCTGCCATTCCACTGCACCAGTTCTGCTTATCTTCTTCGGTTGTTTTTCATTCATTATTTACACTTGATAGAGTGGAACAACCATAACAACTGCCTTAATTGTGCTTCTCTGGGGCATGGATGTAAAGTCCTCCCTCACCTGACATCTAGTGACCTGAGAAGTTCTGTTTTACACCATTATAGAACTAGGAGGGTTAGAGTGTAGCCACAAATCCATGCTCATTAAAAGGCCATGAGAAGAAAGATCATGTTCATTAGAGTCATTCTGTGTGGATCGGAGAACATTTTACTCATGCAGCTTTGAGGCAGAGCAGCGGGGTCATGGCTGGGGTCCAGCTCTCTGATGTGGAGGCCTTCATGCTTCAGCACTGACCCCTGACATGGAAGCACAATGGCTACTGTGTTCATTTGCCAGTGGGCAACAGCAGCCCAGTGGCCTGGCTTTGACCATCTCTCATAGTGAACAATGAAGAACGGGCAGCGCACCAGATTCTTGACATTTATTGATTCTTGACTGAGTGAAAGAGCTCTTTACTTCCTTTCCGTCTCAGCAGCTGACTCCTCTGTCTTTCTCCACTCTCTTTCCCACTGGCCCCTCTGGGATTTAATTGAATCCTGATGGTGGCTTTGCTCTGTGGCCCGGCCAATTTTGATATATATTCCCCTCCCCTTGATGATGTTCCGTCCAAGCTGTAGGCTGACTGCAGACGTAGAGCACAGACAGCTGTGACTAAAGAGGTGGGGCCAGAGTAATTCAGTGAGCAGATCTGGGACAGCAGGACATTCCCAGAAAACAAACCAAGTCAATGGAAGTGTTGGCATACATTTGTATGGAGGACAAATAAATCCATGCAGTTTGAATACCATCACATACAGTAAATGCTACTCTGTGCAAGCATAGCAGGAAAAAAATTGATTTTTCTCTATAGTGGTTGCACTATATACATTTTCTGTCATCATTTCAAGTAAATTCAAGAGATTACCTTTTCAACAGAAATTGCTGCAGTGGTTGAAGTATATGTGGAACTGCGGTGTGGATTTCACCATGGAAAGCAGAATATTCCATAAATAAAAGACAAAAATCTGCCTGTCAGACATCTGTCTTTTTGACTTAACATCACTTTTGTTGCATCCACTCATGCTATTTCATAATTAAAATCAGTAAAGCGATACATTCACCTCAAGAAATCCATTAAAATCTTCTCAAAAAATCACTTGATTCACTAACTAGCTAGCCTTTTGCAATTTAAATAAATAGCTTTTTCTTGTGTTATTCTCATTTGGATAAAAGCACCTGCTAAACAAACAAATGTAATGCAAAATGTCCTATTAGTGTCATTCGGATGGGGGTCTCAGAACCAAAAGGCTCCAGGAATCTCATGTCCCCTGCTGCAAATGTTGATTTTGGGTGAGGGGCTGACCTTGTGGCTCGACTGCTTTCATACTGAGAGAAAGCCTTTTCCAATGAGCTCAGCTTTTCTTTAAACATTCTGTTATTTCATTTGCTTGCCATATGGATTCAAGGGCAATCTGTGACCTGTTTTTGTAGTGCGATATATATTACAAACATTCTAAATGTATCTGATTTGGTTCAGAGGAACGCCTAGTGTGATTTGTATGGATGTTATTATATTACTGAAAATCTGTCTTGGGCAATATTTTCTGAATATATAATGCAATATATCAAATCCTGATAAAATTTAGACTCTGACATATTGGCAAGCAAATCCAGAAGTATGCATTGGACTCAATTCTTAAATGGCTATAAACATTGTGTCTGTGTTTTGACATATAGCAGGAAACCTAATGCATTTTTGGATGGGGTTCAAGAAAGTTGGAATACCATTTGTTTACATAGTTATATATAAAAAAGAGCCAAAAAAAAAAATAGATCAATATATTGAATTACAGAAATGTTTATAGAGAGGGAGAAGGTTTAGAGATGGCTCTCCTCAGGAACAGACTGTGCAACATAGTCCATTTGGAAGGCAGACAGTGCAGTTTAACAAGCTGTGAAATATCTGGCATGCAACAAAAATTATATATGCACATTAATGGCTAAAATTGTGCTAGTCCTATAACAAACCAAAAATGGTCCAAAATGAAAAGAAAATGAATACACAGTTCATATGCTTTTAATCCTTTCGCTGAAGTCGTAAAACATTCGTTTTTTAGTTGTGTTTTCCCAAATTACACTCCAAAATGTGTCTTCCACCTCTATTATATTGATTTTTCTTTTAGCTACAAAGCTGTCTTCTAAGTTGTGTCTGAATCGGACAAGACTTATATCAAAAGCTTTGGACTGTAAAAGCTAATCTCTTTGCCGTGACCTGTTTTTGGGGTGCATCATTGTTCGTCCGAGTGTTTCCGAAATAGACACACTGGATTCCTGCCCCAATCGACAGCTAGACAGGGACAGTCCCTGTCTAGCTGTCTCTTTGGGTCATGACATTGCCACATTTACTTGGTCTATGACGTGTAGTGAAACTGTATAATGGAGAAGCTCTTACTTGGAGGTTAGTGTGGGCCTGGGGTGAGAAAATCGGCTGGTGGTGACTATGTGACAGTTGGAGAATGAGGAGGGCAGAGGTGGTGAGACATGAAGGATCTCTACTTTCATCAAGAACATGGACCATAGAATTTCAGGCATGACTGGGACCAAACCCTTCCACGCTCTTCTCTCATGAAAAATGTCTTCTTCAGTAACTGATGCCTGAAGCAGGCTAAGCTGATCTAAACAGGCCCATTAGCTTTAAATAGACCTGCACACCTTGTCAGGTGCCTGTATACTGAATTCTCTTTATGATCTGTCGGGAGAGACGAGAAGAGACAGCCAGGGGGCACAGAGATAACCATGAGTGTGTGGTTGCATAAGTGTGTCTTGCTCATTAGTTGTGTGGTTTAATCTTCTGTGCTTCATTAAAACTTTACAGTTAAGCAGCTAAGCTGAGCTTAGATCCTCATGGATTGAATTCATACTTTATGGAAAAAACGTCAAAGAATCAGCGGCAAGTGGTCAAAGATTTTGTGATGAATTACAGGCGAACCGTATACAGTTTCTACCTACATGCAAAATGATTGGTGAGTCATGGCAGTGACAGATTTAGCAATTATATCTAACCTCTGCACTGATATAGCTGTCTATATGTAACTCTATATTTATCTCAATCTTTTCAATGGAATTCGTCGGTAGGTTCATCAGAACTAGAATTTATCGGTTGAATATGAAATGATATAGATCCAAGATAAAGATAACGATATGAGTTTAAAATGCAACTTATTTGTGCTACATAATAGTTACTGAGCATGTACATTTCAATGGACTATATCATGAATACATTTGGGATATACTGCCACAATATAACATTACATAAGCTTTACACGAAATTTACATATTACCTGGCTTGCTCTTCAGCCATCTGTTTGAATAATTTTCAGAATGCTTCACAGAATTTGGATGCACTGAGAAAATCTATTCAGATATGAATCCAGCTAAAAGTCTTCCATGGATTCTACAATGTATGTTTTAATATATGAATACATTACATTAATACATAATACATTAATAATGATGCATTATGTGTTTAGATCCTTTACAATGATTTAATTTACTGAATTTCATATCTGATCATTCTAAAAATAAATAAACAAATAATGTGTCAAACATTTATTATAAATAATGGTAAACCTAGCATTTATGTTAGTAAATGAATGAATGTTCAATCAACGGAGGGCGGAGGCCTGAAGCCCTGACCTATACATGGGCCCAGAAAACCTAGTGCTCACCACAGTCAGAAAATTATACACTTGGTGTAATAACAACAATTTCGCACACATAAATGAACTAAATCATTTTTGTTTTTCTGGTGTTTCTATTAACAGGATCTACAACCAAGGGAATATTTTCTGTATCTATCTGTATTTATGTTCTACTGTTAGTGTTATCTGTATGCACCAAGGGTCTGAGAGTAACGCAATTTCAATTCTCTCTGTGTATGTGCTGTAGGCCTACATGTGGAATAACTGACAATAAAGCAGACTTGACATGACTTGACTTGATATAGGCACAATTAGTTTATAAATTATAAGGCAACAGTTAGCCTATTTCAAATCACACACACACACACACTTAGCATTCACTACAGTTTTGTTACCTTGTTGAAGTCAGCAGGATATGGAAAGAGGGCCTTCCAGATGATAACTTTTATTTGCCTGATTGAATTTTGTATATATTTTCGTAAATATCTGATAGTCTAACGTCTGTCAAGACAGTTCTTTATTAAAATTACTATCATGACGAGTAAAGTCATGTCCCAAAAATCTATCTATCTATCTATCTATCTATCTATCTATCTATCTATCTATCTATCTATCGTTCTACCTCTCATTCTGTCATTTTATCTTTCTATCTGGCTCTTAGGTAACCTGTTTCTGGTAAGCGTGTATAGTGTCGCCGTTTATATATTCCCGCCCGCACAGCGTGTTTGTGAGGAGCTTGCCCTGTCCGCGCGCGCTGTGGCTCTGCTCATTCTGCACTGGCTGCTGTCAGCACGCAGAGTCTGAACGGCGAGGCGTAACACTGATACTCCACAAAACCGTGTGTTGATACGCTACACATGCAACTATCGCTTTGGATATCGGACTGTCCGAAAAGCCCAGATGACAAGCCTTAACCCGGAGCGAAACGGTATGTGTTTGTTGATCTATCGAGTGTTTTACCGCTCATGAATACTTGCCCTGTACATTTAAGTAGAAGTTACGCGTGGTTGTCAAGTAAAATGTCTTCGTGACTTAAAGGGAAGGGCTGAAGTTCAAATAGACTTTATTATCGAAGTTGGGCGTTGAGATAAGTCACGGTCGGTTGTTTTTGAGACGATATGAGACAGTGTTTTGAGTTTCAGACTTGTGGAGTGATTTACCGCATCGCCTGTGTATTAAACTCACGCTCGCAGTAAACTGACTGACTGCTGTACACGCCTGCTTTTATTTGCACTCAACAGACACATTCAATTACGATTGTTTGTAGGTTCGCTTTTGTACTTTGTGATGTCTGTCACTTTCACTTGACTAACGTGTTGTTAATTTACCAGAATGACAGAATTTGTAGCTTCCTTGTTACATTTCTTAGAGTTACAAGATCTAGAACTGTAAGATGAATGTGTAGCATTCGTTTCCCCCCTCAAGCTACATAAATTGAATGCAAGTTATGAACAGTTTCATAGTTTGCTTTTGCTGGAAGGGATAAGCATTTGTTTTTGCTTTCTGACTGTTCAACTAAATGCTTAGTTTGGCTGAGGTGCTGTTAACTCATTCTTGAGCAGCAGGAATTGGCACAGCACTTATATCCTGTGCATCTTGGAAAGATCAGATCTCTGTCATGCTGTCTTTATAAATATCCCGGTGGGGTCTCTCTGCTGTGGGTGTAATTGGGCATCCCGCCTGTACTAAATGCATGCCTGTCCTGCTCGAGTGCAACCTTGAGCTGTGCTCTGTTCTTTGTCACTAGCCTGATAACTTGACAGATACTGAGACGGCTGGGCAGTCTCGGGATCGTTTCCTCTCTAATTAGCCCAAAATAGCTCTGGATCACAGCTATGCGCTCCCTTGCATTAATCACTTCCTAAGTGCCGGAATTGATCGTTCTGGGTCAATCGCAGCCTGTTGTCCTAACACAATATTTTTTCCTCCTTCACAAGACTTAAGAGTTATTCAGCGGCACAATATGCAGAAAATACGCTTCCTAACTGGCGTCCCGAGAGTGAAGTCATTTGGCACCTGATTTGATTCCTCTCCATACATCCAGCCGCTCTGGGACTGCATGGGTCTGGTTGGCTGCCAACGAGCCACAGCAGAGTGCATTGGTGAGGTTTTGGTCAGCTGTGGTTTTCGGCTCTTCCCATTGTATCCCGTCCCCACTGCTCGCTATTGACCAAAGCTCATTAAACTCCACATGAAGGCCAGAGCTGAACCACTGACCCCTACAATGATGCTTTTTTGGGCACCTCCTACAGTATATGTGTGTGGTCCTGCACAGAAGTCTGTCCTTAGTCCCACAAGGCTTGTATATAGACAAATATAATTTGAAGTGGCACATCATAGATAACAATTGATCACATGGGATTTGATTGTAAATATATACTGGTCAAAAGTTTTAAATTTAGGTTTTTTTTATGTTTTGAAAAGGTGCTCACACCAAAGCTGCATTTATTTGATAAAAAATACGGTGAAGAATATTTTTAGAGTTTAGAAGAACTGTTTTAACCTATTTAATATATTTTAAATAGTTATTTATTCCTGAGAATTTATTTATTTATTTATTTCAAACTGTTTTAGTAGAATATACTACAGGAAATTTAGTCTGTTTCAGAAACCATGACTATGTATGGTGACAAATGATGTTTAAATCATCGTTCGAAGGTTTTGAAATGGACCCAGTCAGTGATCTTTTGCAGTACATGCTGGGTAAGCATGCAGAATTGCACTTACTCACGAAGGCTTTTACGTAGCAATTTTTGAGGCATACAATTATCTTGCTTGCATAGTCAATCTGCTTCCTCTCGTTTTTGTTTTTAGTAAAGCAATGCAAACCTCGTAACTTTTTAGTAATATTCACTGGGCCGTACAGTCTATTTCTGGGTTTTACTACTTGCGTTTATGCAAGGTTTTAAGTAGAGGGAGGTCAAGACTGCTAGATCTGTGAAGGTCTTTTTGGATGTAAACCGCTTTGGTCACATAGTGCCTCGGACGTAAACTGTCACAGATCTGCTATATGCTTGCATGCAGTAGGTATAAATGGTTGTCCCATCATGTAAGACAGGAAGTGACAGCTGGACCTAAGTGACTTTCATGGCCACACCTGGACAAGATCCTCAGGACGAGCAGACAGCACTGACCATCCCACGAGCCCCTCAAACTTCCAGCAGGGCCATAGTCTGTTTCCTCTTACCACATAAGGAGAGTACCAAAAATTCAACAGGGGCGAAATATTTGGTGTTAATTGCATGTATGTTTTTGATGGTTTTCCCCCGATAATATTTAGATGCATTGTTTGAGTTATTTTTCCATTGTTAACAGGTGACATTGCTCATATTGCTCATTCATTATTTTTTCCAACCACTATCATAAACCACTGCATACCCGCTCCATTATGAGCATGACATCTGTAATGACATGTTAGGATTACAACACCGCTTGTGTTTATAAACCAAAATGGCTTGGTAAGCACAGCATGTTTGCGTCAGTGAAAGACACCGTGTCAGGTTTGTCTCTTCTGTGAGCTTCTCTCAGCATAAACCCCTCATTGCCTGTGCATTGTATGCTAATTAAATTGGATCACCTCTGGATGGTTTATGTCGATAATGGCCGCAATTTCAAGTGCAGCATTAAGAAAACCCTCAGGCAACTTGTCAAGTCTCCATCAAGACTCTTCATTTGCTCTCTTCATCTGTTTACTTCCATTCAGAGCGCTAGTATTTCCGTGCCACAGCCATTAGAGACTGTATTCAGAAAACGAGCATTCCTCCAGGGGACGGCTTCCCAAAAAAGCTCCCGATTCTGAATATAGTTCAATTTAGATGCAAAAAAGCTCTAGCTGTGTGAGGCCCTGCTCCTTTTGCTGTTATTTCCATACAGCACAGACAAAACACTGCTGTGTGTGCCCTGAATAAAACTAGCGGCTCACGACTCGAGTGTGTGTGCAGCATATACTCGCTGCTATTGGAGATCTGAAGCTTGCAGAATAAGATGTGACAGCTTTCTGGTGATGCCTGGTGGAATTGTGGGGTTATGATCAAATCTTTCGGAAACCATAACAACTGATCTTAGCAAGGCTCAAACATTATTGCAGATTCTGTTGAGATCTGGCCATTTGTTGTGTGGAATCTAGGTAGAGCGTGGCAGACGGGGATTTGGGAATGAATTCCCTGGTGTAAACGGAGTTTCTCAGGGTCAAGGTCCTTTTCCCACAGTTCTTTATAGACTTGTGTCTTTTCACAGATGCATGTGGTGCCAATGTAGACGAGAGAAAAATGCTGTTTAAGTTTGTGTACTGGTTGGTCAGAGGGCAGAGTGTTTAGATTGGAGTTTTTCCATCATTCCGACTTCTGCAAGGGAGGCTGAAAGGCCTGCTTGAGAAAATGCACAGTTCGGTGTGATCGTCAATGAATCATGTACACACATTGTTTGATAGTACCAGTGATAGTAACCGCATAATACAGAAGTAAACAAAACATTTTACACGAGTCCATTTAGTGTTTTTTTTTTTGGCGGCGGCGGCGGCCTGCACTCTTGAAATCGCATTAGCCAAGTCTCAAGCTGTGTTACAACAATATGATCTATTAATTATTTATGGCCTTTTTATTTAGGATGCACTCACTTACGATTTTTTGGCACATGCACATTCCTTAGCTGCTTTTGCAGGATGTGGAAACTCCCGCTCATAACTCATATTGGGCCTTATCTATTCAATCTGAATGTGGTTTGGAAAGTGTGAGTGCAGAGTTTCACTGTAAGCATTCGGATTGCATGGCAGGTGAGGGAAAAATCTGAAAACTGCTCCCTGCAACTTATTTAAAACTCAGGCATTGCCATAGTAACTGCTTATCTGTTCTAACCCAGCGAACATCTATAAGTGGAGAGCGGTTTTCCTGTGATTCACATTATCCTTTTGAGGTAATGCAGGATGCTCAAGAGGCATGAGGAACCTGAAATGCGAAAGCGCATGCCGCAGGTTTACGTGCAGCTAATGAGGAGGTGAGTCTGTCATACTGAGGGGAGGCTTTCATGAACTGTAATACGGTAGATATAATCTGAGCTGGTGAATGATGCACATCTATTTGGTGCTGCAGAATTTTATGACTAATGACAGTTTGTCTAGATTACTAGTTAGCTTGATTACTGTTATGTACAAATCAGTACAAGGCTAAGCTCCTGTCTCTTGGGAATATTTTGGCTGGTTTAGTAAGTTGCTGACATATCTAATTATTTTAGCTCTGCTGCAAAACCAAGCCATCATGGGCGCACACCTGACGTGAAGCCTGTGCCAAAAGTAGGCCTCCTAAAATAACTTTTGACCAAATTTTAAGGCAGCATTGCATGTATTCTTCATGAAGAAGTCGTAGAGGCAAGCGGAGTACAAAATAAATCTAAGGCTGCATCTGAAATCGCTTACTTCTCTACTATAGAGTAGGTGAAAAACAGTATGTGAAAAGAGTAGCATGTCCGATTTCTCAATATTCATAAAAGAGTAAAGCAACGTACCTGATGCTGGCAGGTCACATGAATTACGACAAATGTTGTACATCCAGATTACATTTATACAACGCACATTTATACTATAGAACATACTTTTTTTTTAATGGTTGTGAAGTACTTAACTATTTAACCTCCTGAGACCCAGCTATGGAGTTTTTGTCTCTGTAGTGGACATTATATTTTAGTGAATTTCTCTGAGACCTCACATGTCACAGTTTCACATTCAGGGCTTTCCAGAGATACCAAATGATTGGATGTTTCACCATGACCACTCTCTCTCCTTGGTTTTTAAAAATGGCTGACATTAGTGATACAATTGTACATCCTTATGGAAATATGATAATATTTTGTAATTATAATTTAAATCGGATTAATTTTCAAATTGTTTGTCATAAATCAACATCTCAGGAAAATGTTATGGGGTTTCAAATCAAAATGTGACTTCCTGTTATGAAACAGGACATAATTTCATACATGTCCACTGTAGAGGACACCAGGACTAAAAGCATGTTTATTATACATTTTGGGAGACAAAATAATTGAATAGGAAAACAAATTATATATCAATATTCTTATGAAATATTAGATATTATTATGAAAATCTGGCCAATTACTACTCCCATTATTACACTTCTTTTTTCAACATGCTGTCCCAACAGCACTTTAATATGCAAATTAGATAGTGTATAGACAACATTGTGCTTAATGGGAAAAACCAGTTTATGGAATTTTTACACACATATTGCATAAAGCAAAATGACATATCAAATCATTTTGTTATATATTTTATAACATAGTTGAGAACCATCCTTAAACAAAATTAGGTATAAAAAAATTCCTGAAACCTAAAAATTGCTTTTATCTTTTCATGTCTACTCTTGTCATTTTATTTTTTTAGAAAAACTGAGTCCTGGTGTCCTCTACAGAGGACATAGCATAACTTATGAATAAAATATAATTTTTCAAAAATGTTATTTTACCATTTTTTTCTTATGCTCTAAACAAAGTAATGAGATGAGAAAAATACAAAATTCACAAAGCTTTTTATTTCTGGTTCTCAGGAGGTTAAAAGGGGACTTCTCAAAGAGTATGAAATTTTGGACCAGCCATTTGTAGTGTTGTCTGAAACCATAGTGGACATTGTCGAGTAAACTAAAATTAATAATTAATTATAAGTCTCAAAAGAATACTTGCATACAGAATGAATGAAATCCTGCATCTCAGCAGAAGATAGCATCCGCAGGCCTTCTGCCACACTTAGTGTTTGAATGCACTCACTCTTTTCTATTCACTTTTTTCAAGTGTATTATGTTAGTGGAGTAATGTAGGGAGGAATGAAGATTATAAGGAGAGATATCTGATACAGCCTAAGATGGCAGAATAGCAAATTAACATTCTAATAAACAAATTGTTTTACCCAATATTTGTGTGTTCTGTGAGTTTATGCTTATGACATCACACTGATTACAGAAATCATGCTTTGTGACTGACAGGTTGGTAATTAGCTTATGTTTATACAGAAATTTCAAACAGAATAAACATAATGGATGACATAATGGAATCAGTATTCTCTTATCTTGTCTCTTGGGATGGTACAGGTTTACTCGATCGTCAGTCAGACAGTGGAGATCATTGTTTTGTCAGTGTAGTTTCAGAGCTGAGTTATCCCTTATGCTGCGATCAAGATGCACAGTGAGGTGAGTGGTAGTGTCCACAAGGCCATGCCACTAACTCAAGTTTGATGCAAGTGACAAAACTGTTCTTTAAAACTCAGAAATGTGTATTCCTTTCATTGACTTCCACAGTAATCTAATCCTCAGCCTGGTTTCGTTCTAAAACAATACCAAACTAGGGCTTGTGGCGTGTTTACAGGGTTCCCAGCGACAGGTCTTTCTCATAAAGGCTACATTATGCACATTTCTGGAGCGGAGCCCATTGCCTGAGCTCCTTCACGCTCACAGTGGGACGTGTTTCCTCGGGGCAGCTCTGGTGTCATTGCACAGGCCTGTAGCATGTGGAATGCAGCAGGATGAGTAAATGTCCGTGTGCCGAGCGGCCAATCACTGTCCACTGCTCTAACACTGCGCTCTTTTGTGTGCTGTACTCGGGCATGGAGGCAAAGACATTCTTCCAGTGCCAGGAGCGCTGCCAAGAGTTCCACAGGAAAATTAGAAGGGAAGAAGTGCAAAACTGAGAGAGAACGAGAACAAAGCGTGTGGCTTTAGTTACATGCCTCTCTTATTGCTCTACTTGAATGGCAGAGAACTTTGTAGTTTTTTTATTTATAAAGCCATGTTAAATGTTTTATGGAAGGCGTTGCCTATAACAGTGGGAATCATTCTCCTCTGGCACAATCCTGTTGTGTTTAAATTGGGATTTTTGAACGTTACATTGATTATGAGAACTGATAGAATGCCAGTAAATGTTTCTTTTTTTATGTTATGGAAAAAGCTGCACTAGGGTAAGTCCATGTGAACAGCAAGCATGTGGAATAGTAATACCAGAGGTTTGTCGCCCCATTTCCTTGTTTATTTTCTTTCTGAGCGTCACCACCAGTGAAGAACACAATGACCGGTGGATACTAAGCTATTTAGCACATGCAAGAGGTTGCAGGGTTATTCTAGTTAACTGAAACTAAAGCCATTACAAATTGAACTTGAAATAAAATAAACATTAACTTAACCCTTAAATGCATACCTCGGGTCTTTAGCGACCCGGGACGTCATTCCCTACCCTCTCCCTCCTTGATTTTTTAAAGTTAGACATCAACTTTCTTAGTATTCCTCAACCTATTCATTATAAACAATATAACAAGAAAAAAAATGGTAAAATATAAAAGAGTGCCTGTTTTCTGATAATTTGTTTGTAAAAAGTGTATAGGGTCTCTACAGACCCGAGGTATGTAAATGTGTAAGTATTTCTGATTGGACGCAATTGTGCACTGCATCTTTTTTCCTCAAGGTGGCACTGTTTGATACACAATGATGACGTGATGTTTCACTCATAATTACCGCAGGCATAAAACGAAGGAATATCATCAGCAAAAATGTAACTGGTTTGAATGGCTTTACTGCAGAGCAATTACTATAGGCAATGACATATAAATGCCACTGCCATTTGATGCTGGATGTGGTGAATAAGCTGCCATTGATCAAAATATTGAATATGAAGTCATTGAAAAAGATAGTTTTGAGAATATGGTTGAAATCGTGAATATGAGCCAGATGCTGAATGTACTGTGGAAGTGCGCTCTGACGATGACAGCGAGATTGCTGCAAATGAAACGTTAAGTTTCAAAGGAAAACGAAATAGCCTTATTTTATTCTTACGTAATTGTTCTTAAAATATCAAGATAATATTTTTGCTATTGCAGCAGTTAGAGGTCTATCTGTGCTGGATATATAGGTCCGGGTCGCTAAAGACCCGAATATGTAATAATGATTGGCGAAACATTCATGCATTTAAGGGTTAAATAAAATAAAATATTACAAAATAAAACTTTTTATTATTTCAGCTAGGTGCTAAGATAACATTTCTTGTTTTCATTTAGTTTAACTAAAGCCTTCCACATACTGCATGATTTTAGCAATCCTATAAGATCACTGCAAATCACACTGTGCGACATGCATCTGATGAACTTGGGTACGACATGCATGCAGACTGTACGATGATGACACCTATTGACTCGATACGACGCACGTTACTATAGAAGAATAAAACTTCATTAGCATGCGCTAGTGGTAAACAAAAAGAGCATGATGAATCATACTTTGGCAGCTGGAGTTTTTATGTGCGCTGAAAAAAAGTGGAAGCGGCGAAAGCCAAAGAGGACCCCGGGATAAAGAGCTTAAGGTCACCCAGCACGCCCCTCTTTATGTTTTAGCACCATGTCGTGTTGATTTCATGTCGCATTTTTATTGGCTGGTCGGTAAACGTGGGTCGTAGCAGCAAACACACTGTGTGATGATCATGCTGTATTTCTGACACAGTCAGAAAATGATCGTAGGCTATCTTTGGTCGCAACACTGTCACAACGGCCATCTTTGAACCTCTCTCACTGTACAACATAGAACCACCGATTAGGAGCCACAATCACAGAAATTGCCACGATTGTTTCACGATGCCAATCTTTCGTCTGGGACAGCCAAAAATCGTGCAGTGTTAAAACATAAATTGAAATAAAAAAGAATAAAAACAATATAGACATAAAAAACCACCCAAAATTACTAAAATTAAAATGGAAAATATATAAAAGATATCAAAACATTAATAAAAACTACAATAGAATCTCAATGATACTAAAATAACACTAGGGGGTTTGTTTGCTGCTTCTGTAGAGTATGACCTCCTTCTATCATCTCGTTGGCCGCAATACTTTAGCTCATGTTTGGACTGGAAGGAAACAAAACCTGATGGGATTCCTAAATCATTTGTTGTTTTGTCTGTCCATCCCCATACAGCCTCATTGGTTTGTCAGGAAAACAGTGAAGACATGTGAAAGTGTTGTTGTTTAGAGCCTTCTAGCAGCTGTGGAACGGACAGGGGTCGCCCCTCCTTATCATGTCAATGGGAAAGTGCTCTCCATGCATTCGTTTGCTCTTTCTTCACCCTAATGGCTCTGCTGCTCTGTGGGGGGAACAGAAATCATAAATCAGATCTGTCCCTAGGGGAAAGTGAGAGGACTGAAAACAAGCATGAAAACTTTCATCACGTTCCATAAATGTGGGTCATGGCGGCTGCTGGTGTTGTTTATGAACGCTACCTCCCTTAGACACTGATGGGCCTGATACCGGGATGGCTTTTAGTCAGTTGTGGTTTATTGATTGCTGGATAAGAGTGGATGTTAGCTCTCAGACTGAGGCCGTGCTGAGGTGGTCCGTGGGCGTCGAGATGGAGCTCAGGGTTGCTGTTATCTGTTCTGCCTTGCAGGCTGGTACGCACAATTCCAGTGCATGTACAACCAGTAATGACACCCCTGTGGACCATAGAAGAGCCACATAGACAGATGGGTGAAACGAGGAAAATAATAAGCCTTTGTAGCCTAGCTCTGACATTTCAGTCTTGGAAGCTGGAATGTTATGGGAAAGTAATAATCAGGTTAAACATTACAAATGTCATTGCTGTTGGAATTATAAATGTTAATTTGGCTGTTGATTTCTAGATTTGTGTATTTTGCTTATTTAGATTTAAATTTAGGATGAAAGACTGTATGCTGAAGGCCTTATGGATAGTTTATCAGATGAATATCTGGCTTTATATGGAAGACAAGTTCACATTTTTGTCCAAAACAGCTATTTATAAAAATAATTGGGGATCAGCTGTACCCAGAGGACTGCTGTTGAATGTTAATGTGTTTTTCTGTGAAAGTTAATGCTTCAGACATTATTGGTTATTGTTTATGTAAAAAAGACTACCAGTAATACTAATAAAAAAATACTAATAGTTCAGATTTTTCTGCATTCGCTCAAACTGATTTTCTAATATCAAAATGTGGACAGTGACTGGTGAGTGTTAGTGAATGAGATTTCCACTTGTAAAGTTCTGCCCACTACTGAAGAAGCTATTTATTCTTCTAGGAATACTAAAATAATGAATAATTCTAAACAAACACCATTATTTTGACAGGTAACAACTCGAAAAAATATAATTTACATGTAGCGCATCAATTCTACATGATATGTTGATTTGCATATTTTTGTGTTTTGTTTATTTAGATGCATATGATTTCAAATTTAGGATGAAAGACTTTATGCTGAAGGCCACTTTCTCAGATGAATATCTAGCTTTATATGGAAGAGAAGTTTACATTTTTGCCCAAAACAGCTATTTATAAAAGTCATCGGGGATCAGCTATACCCAGAGGACTGCTGTCGAATGCTGATGCGTTTCCTGTGAAAGTCAATGCTATGTTTTCTTGAAATGTAAATGCAAAATGCAACCTCATTACTGTGAGACTAGTAGGCAGAAAGCTGACGTTTGTTTGCCTGCAGGCAATAAACTTTGAGCTCAGGCTTATTTTTTGGAAAGATCTTAATGATTGTTCCTTGGAAAACGCCCTGATAGTGGGTGGGGTCCCGAGTAAGGAACACACTGTTACATAGTTGCAACATGTCGATATGACTGTAATATCAATGCTTGGCTGCTAATGAGGGGAAAGTACAATGCTAAACATGCCTGTTTTCATATATAAGCTCGTGTTTATGATACCTTGCTTGTGCTATCAAAGCCTATAGGGCTTTTGTGCAAATGACTATGTGCATTATTTAAAAGACCTTGGGGCTACATGTGGCCAAACCTGATTAGTATTTAGCTGCTTGTGTTCTTATTTTCACCCTATTTATTCTGGTGCATTGCTAAAACACAATGACACACTTCCTTCAGGCTGCGTTTAAGTAGTTTCCATGGCTACAAACGCTCTTGCAGCTGGATGGGCAAAATGAGCAGAGAGCATAGACATTAGTGTACTCCCAAACACCCCTCCTTCACTCTTTCTCCGCTCTCTCCCTAAAGGTCTTGTTTTGGCACTGTAGGGAGGGATTTTTGGGAGTTTTATGCTGCATTTAAGAGTAGAGGAAGTTTGATTGCACAGATGTTGCACCCCAGCACAGGTGTGGCCTAACTGGAGCGCTCTGGAGGAGCTGAATTGAAGAGATAAACAGATAAAAACACATCTACGGGCATAGGGAGCGATTGAGAGCCAGGTAGAGATGTTGGGTTACTGAGAAGATCTAAGATGGGAGATTCCCAGGTGAAGCTTTGGTCGGAAAGCCTTTGGTAAATACATCAAGAGTCTGTCAGTCAGGTTCATTTGACAAGGTAAGGTATGTATGTATTCGCTCTACTTTTCATCTTACACCAAAGAATTGTCATGAAACTACAGAGACGTTCTTTTGGCTGCAGTTAATAAGAAACACTTGAGGATGAGATTTGGATGTGAAGAGAGAAGAACAAAGTAACAACGGAGAGCCTGAATTCACCGTGGGTTGAAATGTGAAGCTTTAATAAGTAAAAAGATAAAGAAAAGATTTATGTGTGGAAGATTGACCTACTGTATCCTTTTAGTAGACATTTTAAAATGAACGTTTTGTCGTAATTTACCTTTATATTGTTCTAAGCCCATTATTTCTTATGTAAGATACAAATAGAGATATTTTAATATAAATTGTTCAAAGAATCTCTGAGCGCTGGATTTCTGTGATATTTCATACAATGAAGGCCTTATGTGACCATTTTACAGTCATGTAAAATAAATGTTTGTAAACTACAAAATTTGATCATTTTTTTAATGTGTTTATTCAAAAGATTGGTGCCTCACATAAAAATTTAAATCAGCCAAGGCTAGCAATCTCTTTAAAAGTGAAAAATCCTTATCTAGTAATCACAAACGACTGGAAAGTTCATAGAAATATTCACTGTAACATCATTGATATTCACTGGTCAAAAGATTGGTAACTTTGGCCCTTGAGCAAACTCCAAAAAGGACAATTTTGCAATATAAAAATAGTCAATGTGACTCATTCTGTTATGTGTCTGATGCTGCAATACCTAATGGGCTTATTTCAATTCAGACATCTAAATATGCAGAGTTTGTTATGAATTCACACCCAGTCTTTAAACTGAATGATACAGTCGGTCCTCATGTGGTTCCTCCCTGGGTTGGTCACCAATGGCTGTAAATTGTAATTGTTTTGTAACCATATTTTTTCAGGATGTTAAAGGAGCTTTCTTGTAAGAGCTTGTGACGAAGAGTGTAAAAGGGATTGGGCCTTGTGATTCTTTTGTTCATTATTGAACATGGCAGTTGATTCAGTCTCAAACTGTTGAGATGACCTGTTTGAGGGTCAAGCTTGTCATGGACAAAAAAAAAGAATCTGCATTGCTTTTCTCTGATGTTTTGACAAGTTTTTTTGCAAGTATTATTGTTAGCTATTCTATCACATGTATCTGCCAAACTAGGTCCTATCACACAGAGTTTAAAATTGGAAAGGGTTATATTTGCATCTTTACCTTGAGGTCAGGTCAACACTGAGCTCATCTGAAGGTTTCCAAAAATACAGACCTGAAATAGGCCCAACCGCTCTGAGGTTACAAGTTTAGTAGCTGCTCAGATAGATTGTTTATCAGAAACGTTTAGTAAACGTTTATGTGAATATTATGAAAACTGTTAAGGAGTATGGGTTATATTTCACCCACAGATCAAAGAAATTATATATTGTTTAAAGAAGATTAAGCCTATTTTCAGAAGTTAGGTGTAGAAATCTGTTTCACTCAGAAACTGTCACTGTTTGTAAATTTCACAAGAACAAAGAAACAACACATAACAAATTGAATTAATCATGGAATTCTGAAGTACAAAGACTGAAATAGTATTTTCTTGCAAATTGTGCTCTAATAGTCTTTCAATAATCAGTTTACTTCAAAATATTTTTTTACAGTGTAGTGTTGATATTTTATGATATTTTAGCACATTTAAACCCACCTAATTCTCATTTCTGTAATGTGAAATAAACCTGAAATTATTCATAATTCATCGTCATTTATTTTTTTACTATACATATAATACATATACATATATTTACTCGGATTTAAATAAACAGTGTATTACAGTTTCCCCACCCCGACACATTACAGTAATGAGAATTAGTGTAATGATGAACTTAATGCCACAATGCAAAAATATCTTTTTTTTTTAGTTGATTTTATTTTGCTAACAGTGTGGGGATAGATGTAAGTCTGGTCAGTCTGTTAAAAGAAATAAACAAACCAAAGGGCTAAAAGCCAAGAAAAATAATCCTTCAAACTTCTGGGATTTACGCCACTGACAAGAAGAAAATATATCATGGGTTTGCACCTACTCAATCATGATTTTTTTCCCCCTCTTTGTGGCACTGAGTCAGGGGCCGAGCTGTGCTCTTTGTGGTTTTGCATACGTTTATGCATCGAAACTTACTCGCACTGAAACATACTAAGTTTGGGAAGTCAGTATACGCAAACAGCTAAATATATCAACGTGGCATAAGCAAGCGCTCATATGTCACTCTCTAGAGTTCTGGGTATGGAGTTCTTCCAAACGCCATTGATTACTTCTTTTTAGCCTGTTTTTGTAAACCCATCCACCCAGTCTGGGTGCGCAGAAAGAATGAATCAGCAATTGTGATTTCATTTGACGTGTGTCTTAATGATGTGATGAATCATTTTGTGAAGTGATTTATTCTTCAATGCTACAGTGAAGCTCTGTAATGACGGAAACGGTCATGGCAGAACCACAGTTTGAACTAATGCAACATTGCTCGACGTTTACGACTCCTCGGCCAATAGCATCTAAAATTGCTTTTTAATTACATGCCTGTTCGAAGTCACGTTATTTGCTGAGTAAGTAAGGCTGGTGAATTGATAGAACAGATTTAAAGGGAACGCCAACACGGGACTGGGTCTAAACCATTTTTCCATCATGTTAGAAACGTTTTGGTTTAAAGTAGGCCACTAGTCTAGTGAGTACATTGCAAACTGGTTCCAGTGATTCACTTAATGCAATCGAGTGGTTAGTGTTCTGCTATTTCATGGTGTCATGTAACACTGCATTGTGGGTTGAATTAGTCATTTTCAAGGGAAAAGCAATGTTCACACAGTCTTAAGTGTACCATTTGATTAGTTTTCTAAAAAAGGAGCAGACAGACAGTGGCGGGGAAAGTGGTACACAGTACGTCTGTCTTTCATTTAAACAAAAAGCCTTTTTTCTTTTGTGAAAATGTCAATGTTCGGTTAAATATAAACAGTACCTGTTGAACTGAATCAGTTTTTTCCTCTTTACTCCACAGGTAGGAAATAGGAATACGAATTCTCTCTGGACTGCGAGAGCTGCGTTGTGCTAGAGCTGGACTCAAAATAAACAGGTAATGAATGGAAGGAGCAGGTAGCTAAAACTACACCGTGTGATTGTTGACAGATGGTGCTTGTTTGTTTTTCTGCCTAATGTAACTCAAAAGTTTGCGGTACTTTTACTTTGAGTTCTGCAAACGTAATGCCTGGAAAAAGTGTAGCTATTACCTCTGCACCACTGAGCCCCAAAGGCACCATACCAACCACCTGTGTGTCTGCTCGGACCGAGTAATCGTGTTTTTTTTCCCCCCTTGTTTTAAAAGTTGGTGAGTGTAACATTTCTGACAAGGGGCCTTTTACATGCCATTGAGTGAATGAAAACATGGCAGTAAAGACCCAGCCTATAGCTTTCACTCCATGAAGCGTCAGATGAAAAAAATATACTCTCCAAAGACGTAGAATCACAGCCATAACCTGTAAATCAAGGCGGCTTTGTAGAAACCTCTGCGTAGTCCACTTCAGTGTAGACCATTGCTCAGAAACGCACATGAGTCACACTTATTGAGGCAGTAAAACAACCTCACAATCTGGCCTCAGTCTCACGGGACATTCTTAAGGAGTGAGGTAAGACCGACCCAGGAAACCTCCCAGCATTTTATTCTTTGGATTATTTCTCTTTATGGGAAAATACTGTCACCACTCCCTCTTAGTGTTGTTCCCTTTAAAAGAAAAGAGCCAGACAAAACACTGGATCAAATTTAGACTAATGTGTCTGCACACAATCCCTGAACAGATTGATAGAGAGAGACAGAGTTGGATAGATATCTATAGATAGAGATCGATAGGAATAAATATATATAGAGACAGAAATAGATATCTATAGATGGTTATAGATAGCAATAGATATCTATATATATAGATGAGAGAGGGGTGGATATCTAGACAGATAGATAGTGATGGATAGATTGATTGATAGATACAGACAAACAGATATGGATATAGTATATATAATATAATATATATAATATTATTAATATATATTATATGACGTTTGATTCTTTATATATTTAAATTGTGATTCAAAGTGAAAGTGTCTTTCCTCAATTTTTGCATGAGTCAGTTGACATGTGGAAGCTTCATTATATGGTAAACAAGTATTTATTAAGCAAAGGAATCCTTTTACTGGCTTCCTTATCTTGCAAAATCAGTCTGCTTTAAATGATTTATAAATACATTTTTGTAATGATTTATGTCGCACATAAATCATCTGCTCTTGTCTATGAAAGCATGTTTAAGAATTGTGACTTTATACCTCTATTGCAACTGTTTTCCTGTAATTACAACCTTTATATCTATCAAAAACTTTATTTTTTTGTTTTAAATTGTATCCCATAATTTTGAACTCCATTATGAACAGTGACTTTATATAATCATCGTTTATTTCCTGATCCAGCGAGTCTCAGTAAAAGACAGTGACTAGTATCAAATAATGTCAGAATGTGTCCCTTTGCAGGCTAAGAAATTACTTTACCAATTTAATGGCATGATTTTATTGCAATATGCAAATTATTTGTCATGAATCAAGGCTGACAGCCTTAACCACATGTGGAGTTGTGTTTGTCACACTGCTTTGAGCTTTCCTCTGATTGTCTAAATTGCAGGTTTGCAGCAGTGCTCGCTTTATTCGTTGAGTTAGAGTCACTTGTGGTGAAATATTGAGAACATGGATCATGTGAAAACAGTGCCAGCTGAAAGACCAAACGTTTTTTTTAGTGAGAGCCTGCACTGTTATTTTATAGATGTCTCTGATTTGCAGCCATAGAGCCATTTCTTAGAAAAAAAATCCAGGTGTTTTCACTCAGGCCTGTCTAGACCTCAGTCCATGTTGTTTAACAAATGTAAGTCCCGAGGTCTCTGCATTGTGTGGCTGTGTAATATATTGCACAATCATGCATGATGGGAGTAAACCCAATGTAAGGATTACGTTTGTGAAGCTTGAGTGAAAACGCAAGCATGTGGTTGGAGACTCTGACTATGTCTGTCATCTCTGACTGAGTCGAGTACAAGCAGCCCGCAGTGATGTGCCTGAGGCACGTCTCCATGCCGCCCCATGGGTTTTTGTGGGACAGCAATGTTAATATTTCTCCCTGAAACATAGTTGGCGGACTACATTGTTTTTGCATTTAATGGTTTTATGTAACCATTGCTAAGGCCAATTAGCATCATATTTGTTGCAGGGAAAACGACACATGACACAAGCCCCCATTCATTTTTATGATTATTTTGACTTTCCCCCCCATTATTGCATTCATCACATCTATTTTTAATTGATCGAGAGAATGCACATAACGGAGGTGTATGGGGTGATGGGGGCTGTCAGACGAATAAATCACAGTCTGCACAGAGCATGCACGTCATGCTCTGCCTCATTTCCCGTCTCCTTGAATCACTCCAAACACCAGAACAAATATACTGTATATAGTCCTCTGAGCGACTGCACTGCAGCTCCAGAAGCTCTCAGCCAGTATGTGTAGCCTGACCCGCTTCTCCAGCTTTGACCAACACACACTATTTTTGAGTCTTACTCAGTGTTGGGAAATTACTAACTAAAAGTAGCGACATTACAAACTTGACTATATTTTTAGTTGCATGACAAAATAGCTTTCAAAACAAAATAGCTTTTCCAGTAATAAACTTAGTTTCCAACAGGTAGCAATGAATCATCTTGTTAAAAATATTTTGTAAATTATTTTGTGCATAGAAATGTATTTGGCTTCATATTTAGTTAAATGCTGCTGTTCATGTATTTGACTGATGTTTTTGACATGGTTATGTATATCTTTTTTTTTTCATAATTGTAATGCATGCATGCATGCGCTGTGGTGTGTGTGTGTATATATAAATATAATCCTATATATATATATATATATATACAAAATATATATATATATATATACATACAGTGGGTACGGAAAATATTCAGACCCCTTTAAATTTTTCACTATTTGTTATATTACAGCCATTTGCTAAAATAATTTAAGTACATTTTTTCCTCATTATACATACAGCACCCTATATTGACAGAAAAACACGGAATTGTTGAAATTTTTGCAGATTTATAAAAAAAGAAAAATGAAATATCACATGGTCCTAAGTATCATACCCTTGCTGTGACACGATCATATCTTTAACTCAGGTGCTGCCATTTTCTGATCATACTTGTCATATTGTTCTACAACCTTTCCTATATGAGAGGAAGTCCTCTGTGTTGATTATACTGTTGACTTGATTACACGGAAAGCCACACACCTTCCTATTAAGACCTTACACTTCACAGTTGGCATTAGCTGTGTCTCATTTAGAAGGTTGCGCCCTCCGGAGGTCGCATTCGAAGGTAGTATATGTCATCGAGGCTGTCTCATTTCAGAATAGCAAGTAGGACACTCCGAATGCAACCTTCGAATGCGACCTCCTTTCACAAGAATTCGGAGGATGCATGAGGTGTATCCTACACTGCTACAGATAACCCACAATTCTTTGCATCGCCGTGAACAACCGTTGTTAATTTTAAAAATGCCGCGCCGGCAGATGTACTGTACACACAAGCGCAGATGTGGTGTTTACAATTTACCTTAATTCGCCTCGGTAAAAACTGATAAACTTTGTTTTTAATATCCTCCTCTTTTTTTCTCTAATAGATGCCTGCTGTATGTATGCTGCAGCTCCTCAAACATTGAACAAAACAAAACAAGTAAAACCATTTTTTTTTTCAAATTACTTTCCAAATTTAGAAAATGTTTTCCTTCATTTAAGTAGTGTGAGAGCGCAACGATGCTCTAATGTGTTGGCATAGCAACGTGATACTTCCTGTTTCCTTTTCCGCCCGTCCTACGAAGGCCGTTTCGTTTAATTCTAGGTTGAGGACACTTCATATACGCATCCTACAGTGGATGCGACCTCCAGAGGATTCGACCCCCGGAGGGTGCAGCCTTCTAAATGAACCCCAGTGCATGTCAGAGCAAATGAGAATCGTGAGGTTAAAGGAACTGCCTGAAGAGCTCAGAGTCAGAATTGTGGCAAGGCACAGATCTGCCAAGTTACAAAAAAATTTCTGCTGCACTTAAGTTTCCCAAGAGCACAGTGGCCTCCATTACTTAAATGGAAAACGTTTGGGACGACCAGAACCCTTCCTAGAGCAGGCCGTTCCGGCCAAACTGAGCGATTGGGGGAGAAGAGCCTTGGTGAGAGAGGTGAAGAACCCAAAGATCACTGTGGCTGGGCTCCAGAGATGCAGTCGGGAGATGGTAGAAAGTTGTAGAAAGTCAACCATCACGGCAGCCCTCCACCAATCGGGGCTTTATGGCAGAGTGGCCCAACGGAACCTCTCCTCAGTGCAAGACACCTGACAGCCCGCATGGAGTTTGCTAAACAACACCTGAAGGACTCCAAGATGGTGAAAAAAATAAGATTCTCTGGTCTGATGAGAACAAGATAGAACTTTTTGGCCTTAATTCTAAGCGGTAAGTGTGGAGAAAACCAGGCACTGCTCATCACCTGTCCAATACAGTTCCCAACAGTGAAGCATGGTGGTGGCCGCATCATGCTGTGGGGGTGTTTTTCCAGCTGCAGGGACAGGACTACTGGGTGCAAACAAGGGAAAGATGAATGCGGCCAAGTACAGGGATATCCTTGACGAAAACCTTCTCCAGAGTGCTCAGACCTCAGACTGGGCCGAAGGTTTACCTTCCAACAAGACAATGACCCCTAAGCACACAGCTAAAATAACGAATGAGTGGCTTCACAACAACCCTGTGACTGTTCTTGAATGGCCCAGCCAAGCCCTGACTTAAACACAATTGAGCATCTCTGGAGAGACCTAGAAATGGCTGTCCACCAACGTTTACCATCCCACCTGACAGAACTGGAGAGGATCTGCAAAAAGGAATGGCAGAGGATCCCCAAATCCAGGTATAAAAAACTTGTTGCATCTTTCCCAAAAAGTCTCATGGCTGTATTAGATCAAAATGGTGTTTCTACTAAATACTGAGCAAAGGGTCTTAATACTTAGGACCATGTGATATTTCAGTTTTTCTTTTTAATAAATCTGCAAAAATGTCAACACTTCTGTTTTTTTCCTGTCAATATGGGGTGCTGTGTGTACATTAATGAGGAAAAAAAATAGCTTAAATGATTTTAGCAAATGGCTGCAATATAAAAAAGAGTGAACAATTTAAGGGGGTCTGAATACTTTTCCGTACCCACTGTATATTATATATATTATAGATTTTACACACTACGCCACCCGTTTGGGATCAGAGCCTTGTAATGTTTGAAAGTCTCTTATGCTCTCAAGGCTGATTTCTTTGATCAAAAATCAGGAAAACGAATCGTTGCTACTGTTATTCAATATAAATAATGTTTTTCATTTTAATATACTTTAATATACTAACATTTATTTTATTTCTGTGATGCAAAGCTGATTTCCATCAGCCATTACTCCAGTATAACGTGTCACATGATCCTCCGAAATCATTCTAATATGCTGATTTATTTTCAGTGCTGGAAACTGTTGTGCTGCTTTAATTTTTTTTTGGAGCCTGTGATACTTTTTTTTCCAGGATTCTTTGATGAATAAAAATGTTAAAAAGAAGAGCATTTATTTAAAATAGAAATGTTTTGTAACAACATGCACTACTGTTCAAAATTTTGGGGTCAGTACATTTTTATTCTTTCTTTTTTTGAAATAAATTAAAAATTTTATTCAGCAAGGATGTGTTTAATTGTTAAGAAGTGATAGAAAAGTTTTATATTGTTAGAAAAGATTTATATGCTGTTCTTTTAAACTTTTTATTCATCAAAGAATCCTGAAAAAGTATCGCAGTTTCCAAAAAAATATTTGGCAGCACATCTGTTGATAATTCTGATAATAAATCAGCTTATTATTATGATTTCTGAAGATCATGTGACACTTTATACTGGAGTAATGACTGATGGAAATACAGCTTTGCTTCACAGAAATAAATAACATTTTTAGATATATTCAAATAGAAAACAGTTATTTTATATGTAATAACTTTGCAAGTTACTGTTTTTTTTTCTGAATTTTGATCAAATAAATCAGGCCTTGATGAGCATAAGAGACTTGTCTGTGTAAAAAACATTAACAAGGTCTACTGATCAAACCAAACTTTTGAACGCGTAGTGTGTGGTGTAGTATATATATATATGTTTATATAATTAGGATTAATATGAATTTGATGATTGAAATTATTTAAATATTTATTATTAAATATTTTGTATATAATAAAAAAAAATGTAATAGCTTGTAGTGTAGCTAACCACTATTTCTAAAGTCTTGACTTGTTTTTAAATTGTTGCATGCAAATTGCAGGATTACAAGTTTAAAGCTGAAGATACTCATTAATTAAAGCACCAGTCATGTGAAGCTACTCCAACCATGCAGAACTGTAATGGCACTAATTGAAGGATTGCCAGTTCTTCATTTGACTTTGAGGTTTGAGAAGCGCCAATGCTTGGATTTACTGAAGGCAAACCACACTTCTCTGTTACAAAGTGCACTTTAAAAACGAGCTGTCTTCTCCAAGAGTGGCTTGTGACGTTAGGGAAGTGGAGCCACCCTGTCTCTGTCAGACAGCTGAGGATGGATGTGTGAAGCCTGTGTGCTCTCTCCTGTATGGCATGACCTCGGCTCTCCAGACCTGATCTGAGGATCACATGCATCAAGACAAAACTAAGAATAGATTACAAACATTTTGCCGTTGATTAAGTAGTTTCATTAAGGGCGGAGTTGGTGGACTAAAATGGTCTGCCAGTGGTTAGTATTCTCTTATTTTGTCTGGTGGCTCATGTTATAAATTATTAGCCAAGACAATGATGTCAAGACTTAATGCTCAGTTCTATTTTGATGTATTCATTGCTATGGTTACACTGTCAAACGCATTTGAATGAATCACTTATTAACGTTGTGTTTAAACTTTGTTGGTTACGGCAAAACTTCTTGCAAGCGTGCAGAGCTCGAGCTAAACAAACTCTGGCATATCGAGGAGAATCTGACTTTAAACCATCTGATTGGCCATTGTGTTCAGGCACTCAACGAACATGTTTGTGATTGGCTACATTGCTCAATGCTCCAAAAACACGTTTTAAATAGAAACTTTTTTTAGATTTCTTTTTGGCGTTTTATGCCTTTATTTTGGAAGGACTGTAAGTAGTAGGGGTGGGCGATATGTCAAAAATATCTTATCGATAATCGCCTTTAAAAATATCGCGATATCCGATAATATTGCCTACGTAAGCCCCACCTCCACCACGCCCTGCCTCCGCTGAGACAACATTGCCGACATGCACCATAAACATACACCATGTTCAGTTTGGTCTTAATTATTGCCACAAAGTTTGGTTTTAATTTTCTTATTTTGGGCTTAAACTAACAGAAAACATTAGCTTTACTGTTATTTTGGTGTTGCTAATAATTTCCACTCTGTTCTTATCAAATTTGTGTTTGAAATGAATTTCGTTTTGTGAGGAGAACTGTTGAGGAAAGATAATAGAACCCAATTTTAAGTTCATCATGGTGAAGTTGGACATTCTGGCGGTGATTGTAAGAATGATAAATGCATGTTAATGTCATATAATAATGTCTTGAATAAAATATGCATATTTTCCGATGTTTCTCTTTCTTTATGGCATTATCGCCTGTGTAGACATTTCATGATGGTAAGTGTTAATTTCCTTAATTAATAACAATTGGCAAGCGTTTTTTTGTTTTTGTTTTTTTTGTTTTAACTTGTAATCAAGCTATAACGTATTTGATATTCATCATGTATGACTAAAATCATGTAGGGATTAAAAACGAATTCTGAGCAAAAACGTTTTTTCCCCTTTCTGGTAGCCTACTAGTTCGGAGGTCTCTTTTGGCCCGTTTTTAACTAAATAAAAATAACTGCTTTATTTATTTAGAAGCAGGGTAATTTAAATTACATTTTTGTATTGTAATGTTTATAATTTTTATTTTATTAATAAAAATACAACGCCCACAAAATAATATTCAGTGCTGGGCTGCCAAATCTCCGAACGCGTGCATGTTGAGGGTCGAGCTGAGACATAGTACTATAATGTCTTAAGCCGTTTGCAAAAAAACTTTATAGTTTTGTTGCAAATTAATTAAGAATTTATAGTGCTATATATCAGCTTAAACATAATTATATTGTATACACGGTATAAAAAATCTGTAAAAATATTGCACTGAAATGTGCGCGTATTTTAATTATACCCGTCATGTTTGTGGTTTTTCATCATTATGCAGTCTGTTTAAATAAATATTCAGAAACAAAAACATTTTTTTTCTGTTTAACTTTTATTAAACTGCAGATCAAAATAGAATAGGCCTATACCCTAAATAAAGATACATTATATTGGAACGCATCTCGAAAATAATCGCATACAAGATACACGTTGCCATTACAGTAGTCAGCGCCGAAAAACTGAGGTTATAAAAGTGATTCAGTCAAGATCAGTGAGGGATTTTCTTTTCTTTTGTTCTTTGATTAACATTAATGACAGGCAGCGCGGCTTGCTGTCAATGCACGGATCCAATACACCCTTGTTTTCTTTCTCAACTCTTACTTCACTAAGACCATGTGTGTGTGTGTGCAGCACAGAAAACAGCGCGCGAGTGCAGAAGTGAGTTATATTTCGTCTTCTTGCAGTTGAATCTTCTGAAATCACAATAAAAGCGCATACAGAAATCGAGAAGCAGAAACAAAATGTATAATTTTATAACAAGTAATTTGATTCCTGACCTTATGCATCTGATCTGGTTTCTGAAATTGGAGTAGCTTTTCGATGCCCGACCCTCCTACTAAATTATTTCGTTCTTGCATGTAAAAAGACCTGTTTGGTGACTATGGGGCTATGTAAAATATTTTTTACAACTTACTAGGTTTATCATTTGTCATTTTTTTCCCGATAATGTCGATAATCGTCTGTTACCTGACTGTTGACATCGACATCGCGATACTTACGAGACGTCGTCGATATACGATAATATCATCATATCGCCCAGCCCTAGTAAGTAGACAGAAAGTGAAGTGGGAGAGAGAGGGAGATTGGATCGGGAAAGGTCTGCGAGTCGGGATTGGAACTCAGGACGCCCGAGGCTGTCGGCACCAACTAAATAGAAACTTTTGATGCTCTTCACAGGGGACATTTAAAAGCAGCTGCATATCAGCATTTCCTGATCGACTCGGTACTCTGTACTACCAGTACTGCAGAGAATTTTGTATCAATCCTTTTTTTTAAATTACAATTAAAATTTTCATTTTAAATTTATTCAAAAAAAAAAAATGTGGTGAGAATATAAATATTTTTCTATCTCTGGAGCTGTGGTGTGCCTACTTTTGATTTTTTTTGGTTCAAATTTTTGTGTGGTGGAGCACCCACATTGAGCTTTTTGCCTACTGGATGTGCGATTTTGCCTACTGGATTGCCTACTTATGGGCAACTAATAGTACCTTGAGTTCAGTCTCTGATTGACACGTTTTGGATCATGTGTGATGATGGCTGACGATGAACTGTTAAAATCCATTCTGCTATACAAAATGTTGCTGAAACATGAGTAAATGATGACAGGTGAACTATAACCCCAAGTTTTCTGCAATTAGTGTACTGTGAAGTAGCTAAATATCTGATAAAGATTGTTTTGAAACATCCAATACAAGTTATGAACGCAGAGCTGATATTAACAGAGAATCATTATATACTGTACCAGCCCTCTCCAATTTGGCTTTATAGTGAAAAAGCGGTTGTTCCTCATGCAAACAAGCTTGTAAAAAGAAGCTCCGCCCAATATCGTCAGCGTTAGAGAGAGGTTGGGCACACATTCCAGCAGTGTCGGGTCTCATAATAAAACATAACACCAGCTCCACATCGCAGCCCCTGTGTGAGAGCACTGTGGTCCACATATGCTGCCATTTATATGATGTTTTTCTCACTTCATTAGGACCCTCAGCACACAGCAACCAAGGGGAAACCCACACAAGTATATATTTAAAAATTGTCACACAGCATGACCTTACATGAACAGATATTTGTTCTATCACAGCTTCTTTTTGGTCTGAGATTGAGGAATCAACTTTGTTTCAAAGGGCGCTTCTGTTAGATTATCTGGTTAAGTATTACTTACTGTATGTTTGATAATGGCTAAATGTTTTAGATGATGATATATGCTCATTAGGTGAAAGGAGCTTTACACAGAGGCTTGACCGTAATGAGTCTTGTGATGAAGACATATGTTTCTCATAAAATCAGGGAAGTGCTTTCCAGGAATAGAAAGGTATATGGCTTCATCGGAATTAAAATATCAGTGATAATATTCAGGCACCCGAGATCTCCTCGGAGAACCCCAATAGAAAATTATAATCAGCCAGCTGCCTTCAACATGCATATGAGACTTTTACTCTTTTACTATGAGTTTGAGAGACTGTCACACAATTATGCCGGAATTAAAATACAAATAATATGATGGGTTCCTGACTGCATCACAAGACATATCACATACTCTAGGCCTAAATCTGTTCACATTGTAACTTTGTCAGCCCAATTTAATTGAATTTGGGTTTTGGGTTACTTTTGGGTTTTTTAAATTCTTATGGTATTCTATCATATACACACATCAAATCATATTTGTTTGTATAGTGCTTCTGGCATTACAAATGGTTTCATTGCAGCTTTACAAGAAGTTATATTACAGTTAAGTTTCCATTTAAATTTAGTTTAATCAAAACCTTGACTGAAAGTCATTACATAATGCGTTTTTGTCTTTATGAACTAACCAGTCAGTTTACAAACCAAATGTTAAAAAATGTCATGATTCCTGAATTGGCAAATTGATCACCAATTTGTGTTGATCTCATTCGTATGTTTTCATACAATCAGCTTACCCCTCAGATTTAGGGGTGGATGCTTGCTTACATTTTATTTTATTATTTTATTTATCATGTTTTTGTTAAATCGAATCATACAAATTTGAAATCACCCAGTAATAAAATAGTTTATATTTTTTTTTATCCAGTTGTTAGTGTTAAAACTAAACTATTAAAATTGTTTTTGTTAATTAAAATAAATCTGAAATAAAATATTAATATTAGATAAAAAAATGCAAAAAGTAAAATGCAAGAAGTAATACGTAAAAAATACAAATAAATGTAAGCTAAATAGAAATATTAAAAAACAAAAAATTAATACAACTCAAACAAAATACAAAATTTACTAAAATTACTACAAAATAAAAAAAATTGTAAAAAACAACTCAATGCAAACCTGAAACATAATAACAGTACTATTAATTGCTATAAAATAATACAACAATAAAAAATAATGAGATAGATATTATTGTTTCTGAGGTCCCACCTGGATTAACTGTGGACTGCATGTAGGTCAAGTGTGTTTTTGCTGAGAATATAATTGTTTGTGGGTGGGAAGAATACATTTATTGTTCAAGAATGGTCCCAAATTTTGTACCATGGTTTTGTCAGCGTCACCTCTTGCTATTTTGCACCCCCTTATTAGCACAGCCCTTCTTCTGTCACCGTTCCTGGTTTGGTTTGCAGTGATAATTAGACGTGCTAATAAAGAAGTGCGTTCAGTAGTAATCATATGTGCAGCACATGCCCCCCCCCCCCCCCCCCGTCTGCCATTTATCTCATTAAATGGCCAACCTCACAACGCTACCCAGAATACTAGATTGTATCTCATCCAAAGCAGCTCTCTGCAAATACAGCTGGGGCTGCTGGAGCACTCACACTCAGATGGTTTATTCATTTATAGGGTGTCACCGTGGCTCTTAATGGAGCATCCTGTCCAGTATCTTTGTTTACACCGTATGTCTGACCCTTCCCAGATGCGGACTGGACTTTCCCACATTCTGGAACCATTTTTCAACTGGATTATTCTGTTTACTGTATATAAGTATGTGTTTTTGATACTTTGACTTAAACATTGGGCCAATTTATGGCTGGTCCTGTCTTATTTCACCCCAGCTGTAGCGCGGTAGGGACCCTCAGGAGCAAATGCAGCTGTCACGCACACCCAGCCCCGTCTCACACTCTCCCTTGCAAACAATCCACTCATCTCCACCACAAAAGATGATTATCTGTTAATTACACCTACCAGCTTCTCAGCCATTGCGTTACAGGCAGATTAAATTAAGGCGATCGCCATTAAAATGTCATCCATCTGAAAGTCTGCTTGAAGTCTCGTGATGTTTTGAGTCGCAGCAGCACCTGTGTTTTATTTATGAAACTTTATGAAGCATGAGCAGGGCTAATCGTATTGCTGAGGTTAGCAAAACAGACGCCGCCTTTAACTGAACCTCAGCTGTGGATCAGACGTGAGACGTATGATAGAATCTTGTCCCTTTAAACTCATTACTCACATTTGAAGCATCTGGACTAAGCGTTCCTGGTTGGCACAATAATATTTGGATTATGGAGTATGCTCCTGGCATATTCATCAGACGGCAGAAGTAAGGTAATGACTGCCCGGTCTACTGAAGATGAATGGCTGTGAGACATGACATCTGTGGAAAAGTGCTAATTCACTCTTTGCAGAGATCCTCCAAGACTAGGGAGAGAAAATAATGCAGATGTATGAGATGTCAAGGGTGACCCGTTAGTGTGTTTTACAGCAGGTGTTTCCTGGCTTCTACCAGACCCTCCTTCCTTCTGGAGCAGGACATGGGCAAGCTACTTGTGTTTTGTCTATTATGGAAACTTACTAAGGCCAGCATCATTATTTCTATTCCTCATACTTGGGTTTAGTAGCCTTTTTGAGGAGAAGTGTGTTGTTACTTTTTTAAATGATCGGGGCCCATATTCACAAAACATCTTAAGAATAAAAGTAGCTCGTAACTCGCCAATTTAGGAGAAAATCTTAAAAATAATGGGTGTGTCAGTCCTAAATTTAGGACTCCTACATTTTTTTATCTAAACTTAAGCTCTGGGCATTTTTTGGAATTTTCGCCTAAATTTTTCATACTCCAATTCAAATGTTTGCCCTACACACATACAATGGAGGAAATAAAAAAAAATGGTTTCATTGTAAATAAAACCCTTTGAACTACAAAATATGAGTGGAATTCTTTATAAATAACATTATATACTTTTCAACTATTACTATAAACACAAAAAAAAACATAGGCGCTTTTTGATTTTAATTGATATTTTTGAGATTCTGTATTCAGGTTCTGTTAGGCTCACTCGCTGAATTTACCTGTTTGTGCCCCTACATGCCAAGATGTACCAGAAAAAAATTAACTTTCAATAACAGCTTCTAAACAGGAGTTAGAACATTATTTGTGAAGCGAGTGAAATTGTCTATTTTTGCATCTAAATGTGTCATTGTGAGTTTCCTTTGTAAAAACAGGCTTTATAAAACACATTAATCCCACAATCTTATATTATTCTGTGCCATAAGCACTTTAATTGATTGTTAATTGAAATATGTTTCATTTTTATGTTTTTCTAAGTAGTAATATACAAAATGGCACAAGCGAATTGGACCAAACTTGTCATATTGTGATTTCTACACTCAGTTTAATTCTTTCAGGATGCTCAAGACTGTCTACATTATAATATATATATCTGGTCTATCACAATCTAAATTAGAACCCATATCCTCCAGCTTTATATCATTCCATTTATATGCATTCTGTATTGGGCTAGTGATCACAGCATCTCTGACCTCAGCATCAGTTGATCACAGCATCTGTCTCTCATCCTGCATCCAGCTGTGCTTGCCTCCGTGGTCCAGAGCTGGGCTAATCCGCTAGCCGCTAGCCGCGAGCTACATGCACAGCGTCAAACAAACATATGTTAGCTCATCTACAGCGCACTGTAATAATCAATGTATATTTACTGTATACTTACTGAAATGCATAATGTACTCTCCTTTTCTGTCAGCAAACAGTGTATCAGCGTGCTAGTATAGCCAACACGTTTCATAACAAAGGGAAACACGCTCAAACTCACAGCTAAAGTCTCCCCAGACGCGCGTCCACTGCTCTCCAAGGCTCACCACGGCGCGCTGACCGTTCTTCATCGTATATAACTTGTAATATGATCATCATAGACTGAAAGGATCACAAAGAAGGGGAACAAAAAAGAAGAACCCCCCCCCCCCCGCTTCGCGCAAACTCTTCCGTGTGGTCAAAATCCTCCCTTCTCCCTTCTCCCTCTCGCGTTTTGAACTACATTCTCCAGAGTCCACTGGCTGACCGAGCGGAAAGCGACCCCTCCTTTCTCTGCCCACTGTGCTGACGCGGCGGTGTCAGAGTTCACAGAGTCTGTAATGGCGGATCTGAGTGACGTGTAAACTGACCAATCGCAGCGCAGAACTGGCCGCAGAGCTCCATAACATCAGAATAACTGAATGCGTGGTGGCATGCCATGGAGAGCTGTGATCCCCGATGCGCGCTGGATTCCGTTACCTGGGCAGAACGCGAATATCTCACAGATGGAAGCACGCAGAAACCTGAAAATGATCTTGTTTGAAAGAAGAGATCCTAATCTAAAAGGTAATATAGAGTTTATATATATTTGTGGCTTTTTGTGGCTAACTGAAGCAGTGCTACGAGTAGAAATGTTACACAATAAAAAATTTCCGTTTTTTTTCCATCGCGATTCAATTGAAGATAATTCGATCTATGATTGTCACACAATAAACATCATGAAATTCCTGAGAATGAGAGCTTTCTTATGATATATGACTTGACTTTATTGTAAAAAAATATATCAAATACACATTCGTCGTAAAAAAAATTATTCGCAATGGTTTGGCGGAAATTCGTGTGTGGGACGAATAAATTTCTAAGTTTAATTTTACTGCTTTATGAATATAAAAACCAAAAGAAATGGTATTCTTTGTAAAGAAGACACTCCAAGCTTTCAAATGAACTCATATATGGGCTGATACCATATAAGGAAGGCTATGCAAATGAAGCATACACATTTTTTAAGGGACTTTGGACCCGTATCCGGGTCGCATAGCCTAACTAGTTAAAAAGTGTTTTAGCACTAAAACTAGCTCCTAAATCTGTGAAACGTTAGGAGTAATGAAGAGGACTCCTAAGTCACTAAGACCAAGCCACAAACTATCCTTAAAAGGCTGTTGCTGGCAATCTGCCTCAGAACTTAAACATTTTAGAAATATTTGACGATAAGGAGCTTTTATAAAGGTATCACCTTCAGTTTTGAAGGTTATCCCAACTCCAAATGTTCCTTTGATTATGTTCTTGTTTTCATTAACCAGTTGGGCAAGAAGTAACAGCTGTGCTTGTGTCCAGTTTGGTTTTCTTTTACGTTTGCATGTCTTACTATCAGCCATGATTATTCTACTCTGTTAATTAAAAGGCTTTATATGTATATTCACTAAACATGAGAAGCATACATGTAAGAGGCAGACAATTAGCTGAACATATACTTGTTTAATTAGTGACACTTAGCCTGCATTTTAAAATCTTTATTTGAATGTGGCAACATTTTTATTTTTAAACCTTTACTCTAAAATATTTCTATGGATAAATCTCTGACAGAGACTATCTCCAATCATGGGCATAAGTTAGTAAGCAATGCTGACATCATCCATAGCAACGAGGTCAACCCAGCCCCCTTACTCTTAGCTTAAGACTTCTCTCTATTCCTTCTATTTAGGAGAACTCTTAGTGGTAAGATAAAATGTTTTGTGAATATGGGCCCAGATCTTACAAATTTACATTATATATTAGATATATTCAATTAAAATTTAATAGTATCAGGGCCTTGTAAATTTGAACTAGTGTCGGCCAGGCCCTAAAATATTTTAATTTAATTAATTAATTTTATATACTACTTAATTTATTTTAATAATTTAAAACTGCCTTGTTTTATTTCTCACTGTTCTCCGCTGAGGTCCCTTTGTTACAAGATTTTGACATCAAAAAACTATTTAGAATTAATAAGCTATTTTCTGTCCTGTTTTGACCCCCCTCATCAGAACACTCTGTTTGAATAGGCGGATTGTAGACTCGGAAGTAAATGCCCACTGTTATGATTGGCTAATAGTGTATGTTTGACTGTACATTCCTCAAAGATGGATGAGATTTAGGTCAAAATCGCATAAATACTCAGTACATATCAAACGATCTGTAAGAAGAGACAAATAGTGACCACATAATGAAAACAGTTACTCACACTTGTGTTGCTACATTACTGTCAGATCCAATATAGTTGGCACAGCATTGTCTTTTAGTTTCAGTCTTTCTGAAAATCCTGCTTCGAATTGTGCCTTGTTTGTAAATGATTCCACGGTAAAATGAAGTGAACAAAGGTCCAAGTTCTTACTGACACGGTCTGGATCTTCGATAAAAATAAAGATAGTTCACTCTTTCCTAACATTGGGATCAGTAAAAAGGCAATGCAAAGACTGTTAGCATTGCTCAGCGTCTTGTTGTCTTCAGAGCCATCTTTATCATTTGGTTTCTGCGTAGACCTGCGTTTGCCTCTCTCGTTATTTACACTATATGTGCGAATCGTGGCGGGGCTAAACAGGCAGTGATGTAGAAGCAGGCGTTGATGTTCTTCTGTGGAGGTGGTGCTTATCCACACTATTACATCATAGAGTAGAAGATTCCAAAAGCTGTTGTTTTGGCAGACTTGCTTCAATATAAGCTGTTTTTAGACTTATGACAAAGTTTTGAGTTCTGAAACTTACAGGATGTTTTTATAGTACAATGACCTCTTATATGTTCAAGGGAATTTTAGTTTCTCAGTTCATGACCCCTTTAAATAAATTAATTTGCAATATTTTTTATACACTTTGTTCATATAATGTCGTGCAATTTACTTAAATGATTGTACTAGCATGTGTAGATATATAATATACACACAAATAAATAAAATATATTTATAAGTATATATGTTTCATTAATTCTTTTTTATTTAATTCAGACCTTGTGAATCAATGTGACTGCAGTCAGTCAGAATGCATTGTTTACTCTTCATCAATCTATTGCTGTCATGGTGTTTTCAGATGGGTTAAAACAAGGGTGGAGTCTCACAGTGTTAAAACAGTTTTTGTGATTGACCTCATTAAATAAAAACAGATAACAGGCCTGGGAAAGCACTGGAAAGTGTTGACTAAAGTTTGACTCGTATATATAGATGCTGTTGACATGCCAATGTGTGTCTGTTGAGAGCAATTGGGCAGCGATAAGGCTTATCAGAACAAGATGGCAGTGTACTGTAGATGTTTCATGTGTATTTTTACAGTTCTCCTGTTTCTATCTCAAGCTGTTAAGATCTGTCAGGAAATGGTCCCAGCTCCCAGAGCAATCCAGTGTGGAATAATGGCCGTCCAGCTCTGCCCAGAATTCCAGTAGCAGCAGCGATAATTGATCTCTAATAGCTCTCACGGTCACACACTGATGTGGCCATAAATAAAACAGTCTCTGTGAGACATTTTTAGAGCATTGTCTCTGCTCTTCCTGTAAATTTGACCCCTTTTTTTCGCCAAGAGCTAGTGTGGAGAATCATGGATTTTATCTGCATCACTCGAAACATCCAGTTTCTACAGAGGTGGTTAATTAGGGGGTGAAAAACACCACCAATGGCCTTTTAAGGACCGATCTTCCTTAAGTGAAAGTGTAAGATATTTTCACCATGCCTTTTATGTTCAGTAATCACTTGTTTGATTTTTACACTGGATATTTAGGTAGGTTTTAGAGTGGCGTCAATATGTCAATAAGTCGCTTAAAAAGGGCTGCTGTGTGATTCTCATGTTGCTTTCCTTGAAACCTGCAGCATGGAGGACATGAAAAGCTCTCTTCACATTCAGAAAGCTAAATCTGAAAGTGAATGGAGCCATCCTGGATGACCATCTCTCCAGATGAGGAGACGAGAGGCGAGCATGTAGATGCCTGCTTCTCATGTGACCCAGTGGAACTAGTATCAGGCCCCTAGTGATAGACGGGGACAGCTGGGTTATATGGACCCTACATTACACACTTGCTCAAAAATGACAATTTTTGCTGACCAACATAGTGTGCACTTTGTGTTTCATTCATTCATTCATTCATTCAGTGAGAGATGAACCAACAGGGGCTAACTGGAACACACGTTAGCATATTTTTCTGTTGACAGCCATTCAGAAGTAGCTATATCAGAATTCAGAAGTAGTATATCATGATGAACTACATTGTGCAATGTATAATCATACATCAGTTCCGTTCAGTAAGTGTTTTACCAGTGGCAAATTATTTTTTGAGGGCTCTTAAAATTGACTTTCAAAACCTTTTTGAGGGCTCTCTTAAAATAGTGTAAAATGGGCTTTTCCTCTTTGCTGTCTTTGTCACAGCACAGGAGAATCGCATGTGAAGGGTTTGGGACTATTTGTGTACTTGTGGTGCCATCAGTGTTGTCACAAAGTCATTTTTTTCTTTTGCTCCAGAGTAGTTAGTGGCATTATATTTTGAGCTTGGGTGTTTGGCTCAAAAACAATACAGTTCTGCAGGAATTAGTCCTAAACACCAGAACCGAGTTAGAATTTTGGAACTTATAGTTCCATCATCCCGAAGTCAAAGATTGTTTGTATGGGTTTTTAGTTAAATGCCTGAAATAATGTCTGTGGTTAACACAAGCTCAGGATATTTTCATGTTTTATTACGTGCAATAAAATAAACCATAAAATAAACCAATGATTTTTTTAAGCTTTTACAAGTCTTGTCAAAAGCTGTTGCTAACAAGAGGCTTAATGGGTCTACAGAGACATTGAATGTCGTCTACTAAATGTGATTTATAGGAAAATCGTCTGCTTTTATAGCCTTATTGTGTTTATACTTGCACTCTTGCAAACAATCGTATCTTAAACTCTTCAAGAAATATTGGAAGACTTGTTGGAAGCATGACATCACCAATCATGGTGATGTCATGTGACTGGTGTAGAAACATATGACCGTTGATGATCACATAAAAATAATTTTTTGTCACTGAGTATTTTTTCTGCATTAATCTAAAAGCCAATGGAAAAATCCTGTTGGCTTTTTGTCAAGGGAGCCAAAGTGTTACAAACTTTTGGGTTGGCCTACAAAATGACAGCACTCTCTTGTGTCCAAAATGAGTACCTATAAGCAAAAGTGCAATGCAAGTGCTTCTGAGATGAACGAGAATGCTAAGATAACTCTCAGGTAATATCAACCTCCTGGTTTTTGACACTTAATGGAATGGTAGAGACAGTAGATGACAAGAAAATTAGCCTATGTTGGAAACATTTAATGCATTGGAGCATGGCCCTAACTGATAGACAAATTGCAGTTGCAAACCCCTTACAAATTGTAGACAAGTTGCAGGCAGCAAGTTTCAGACTCCAAGTGAGGACAGTCTCTTGTTAGTGCTGGGAGTTTCAGGCAGTCTGAGGGGAAGCTCAGGTCAGATGCAGGTTACAGAAAATGCAATGATCTCCTGACGCTGATCCAGCATCTACAGACTGTGCAGAGGAGGATGAAGAACAGATGATCAGCTTACACAGTCTCAGCCACCTGTCTTTAATCTTGTCTCTCAAAGCTTACCTACACCTCACAGCACTTTATCAGTCTGATCCTCTGGAGAAACAACTGCAGAGGGGATTTTCAGTTCATAGTAGAAGGACATCTCGTGCCATAAAAAAATGTTGTGATATCAAAACTTTTCCCATATAAATGCATTCTTGACAGTAAAGTATTGGTTTTGTATTTTTATATCAATATGGTACAAGATTATCCAATTTAAATCAATGTGATGAATGTGTTAATCTAAAAGTAATCTAAAAGTAGTCTTATATTACCTAAAATGTGTAATGTAATGGATTACGTTACTGACTACAGTTTTTGTCATGTAATTTGGAAACAGTAAAGGATTACAACTTGTACGTAATCTACCTCTGACCAGTACACAAGAGATGTGTGGAGTAAGGCTGGAAATACCCCCAGGTTTCTTGTATAAAAATTAAATGAGTTGTGTGTGTAGGCAAAGTGTTGTGTCTGAAGAGGCATGTTTTATGGAAAGTGCAAGGTTTATAATGGCTGAAGTGTGTAGGTAATGAAGAGGTTAAGGGTTACAAATTTGCTGCAACCATGGAGCAATCCAGACAAATTCAGGTCAGCTGTCGGACATGATTAATATTTAGAGTGGAGAAGGGATCCAGGATGCAGAGAATTTCTGCTCTCTGCTTACACACACTTGCATAGCTCTCTCTTCTCTCTCTCTTGCTTTTACTCAGTTACACCACCCCTTACTCACCCTACCAAGTGTCTGGCCAACACTTCCCTCCCCACTCCCCAGTGACTCTGTGTTACAGAACGCAGCCATTGGGTTTCAGAAGTAAAAAAAAAAAAAAAATCTATTGATTTTCTGCATAAAGAATGTTTTGTTTTTTTTGACTATTAAACAGGTTTTTACATTTTGCAGAAGCCACAAGTCTATGCAATTTCCACTTAAAAAAAGTTTAATTGTTGAATTGCCAGAATAGAATTACTCGACCAGTAATGCTAAAGAGAGATCCATCAATGTTACCGTGGAAACTGGAATTGCAGCAAAACTGCTCACAAAAAGAACCATCTTCCAAGAGTTGCAAATGATGTAATTCAGTCAGTTTACTTTTAAACAAGTTACTCATCAACACTAAAAGTAGGGTTTTTTATACTTAAAAGTGACAAATTCAACAGTGTTTTATACATAATATTTATATTATAAGTAATTACAGCATTCACAATGAATAGTGATTATTTAATTTAATTTAATTTTTTTTATTTATTTTCTTTATTCAAGGGGTGGTAGATAGATGGCAAGAAATCAGAAAGTTATTTTTGCCACATTTTATTTATTTTAATTTTATTATGTTATCGTATTGAAAAATATCTGAAGATGAAATAAATGGGGAATACTTCTGAAACCAAGGTGCGGTTGCTGTTGTGCTCTATTGTTTTTACATCTGTATATGTGTGTGTATTAATGTAGTGTGGTATTTCATCATCTCTTTTATTGTTGCACCTCTCCGTCTCATAAAATCAGGAGAAGTCTGTGAGGGAAAGTCTTTAGGTGCAAGTATAAGCACTGAGCTGTAACATCTGCTGATGTGAAAACATTCTCTTATTGAAGTCTAAAGTACCTCCAATTTCTTTTATGGGACCAGTGACCTGAAAGAATGGGTTATAGTGTTCATGTGAATGTATCTATCTATCTATCGATCTATCGATCTATCTATCGATCGCAAATCTACACTAGTCAACATTTAAAGTGGATCAAAACCTCTCATCAAAGTTGTCCTAACCCTAAAACCAAAATGCGTTCTTGTCTTAGGACAACTTTCATGAACTCTTTTTGATCCACTTCAAATGTTGACTGCTATATTTGAGCCCTATGTTGTCCACATGAACTACTGTGAATATTTCATTGTCATTTTCCACATTTATAATTTGTAGATTTTCTATCTAGGTTTCCAGTTGAGTGTAATTCTCACATTGCCACATTGTGAAAGCATAGAAAACTATGTCTACTGTAGTTAGCAGTTGATGGTGCAGTTGAACTGTTCAGGACAGTGTTTATTGTAACTGCGGTTTGTAACTTGACCTAACTGATATTTGGCGTCTTTGTTATTTTAGCAGACATTTGGATTGCCGAACAAAGCGCCTTTGAAGTGTCAAACAGTCTTTCTGCACTGACACAAACTAAAGTAAGGCCTGTGTTGACACGACCCCAGAGAGAGTGAGTATTTATTAAGGCTGTGCTTGGTGGAGAAAGGAAAATAAGTCTTCTCAACCTTATAAGGTCCAGCTCTTCTAAAAATATCAGGAAGTGCTGGATAAGAAAAGGCATGACTCATTGTTTCTCGTTTTCAACCTGCCAAAGAAAATCTACCCTTGTTTTTTATATTGTTCCTGGTGGATGGAGTATTTAATACTTCCTTAGCCTGTTGTCTGTTTCTTTTATGTGGCTAATGAGCAGGTCCACGCTGAATTTGTGTGTTTTTCATATGCCCTGACCCTTCATTTATTAAATATCTGGCTTATTTAGTAGTGCTGTCAGTTAACAATGAATATAGTTCCAATTTAACACTTTTTTTTGTCACGTTAAATCTGCTTTGCAGTGTTGTCTCATTTGTTCACTTTTTTTAAAATCTGCTTTCTCTCCCTCTCATTATTCCCTAACCTGTTTTGAATAGGCTGAGTTGCCTCTGCTCCATGTAGCAAGTGGAAATAAGTGAGTGAATCAGTATCAAAATATAGCCTATAGATGTTTTCTTTAGGAGGCCTTACAACCGAATCCAGTGACATCGTTCTAAAAAAAATCACCTTGTGCTCAAGCTGAGCTGAGCATCCATAAAATGTGTGCAACCTTCAGACAAAGTCACTTGTTCCTGACCTTTCTTTTCCTGAAGACATGGAAAGTTCATTAAAAATTCAAAGAATTGTTAATGGCCCATTTGCAGTAGTTGGTCTTGGTCAAGTGGCTTTTAACTTCTGTCATCCTATCCTTCAGTCCTTTCACAAAACTTTCCACAAACCTATTTCTGTGTCTTTTGTAGCTAGATTAAAGAAATGGAGTCTGACTCAGACTGAGGGCAAAAAAGAACTTGATTGCCAGTGAGAGACTAAATGTTGGTCTGGAAAATCTTTCAACCATGCCTCATTTTATGCACCTCTGTGCCACGATGCTAAATGGTCTGTCAGACCGCATAGATGGACGAGGAATCCCTTGAATAGTTAAATAAAGATCAGTTCACCACTTGAGCTGGTCTGGAATATGAAAATTAGCTGATCAAAAACCTAAAGGCCACTTTTCATTGGATGTAAAATACTGACAGCACCACGGCTTTTGCTCCTTTGCTTCCATCTTCATTTTTCTCTCCCCTCTCTCTCCTTTATCTGTTTACTCTCTCTTTCTCAGTCGATGTCTCACCTCTTTCTGCTAATCCCTTTTCAAGAGCAAACACCACAGTGTTGACCAGCATTGGCTTGACTGCTGCTGAGCTGACATGCCTATCACCTGAGATATAGAGCCATCAGATGAGAATCAAACACGACTGTGACCAGGATCAGAACTCAAAGTTCGCCTTCATAGATCGTTCAAAACTTTAGGGTCAGGATATTTTTTTAAAAGCAAGGTGCTTTAAATTGATCAAAAGACATTTATTGTTACAAAAGATTTCAAATAAATGCTGTTCTTTTGAACTTTCTATTAATCAAAGAATCCTGGAAAATATATCACTGCTTCCATAAAAATATTAAGCAGCACCAGTATTTTCAACAATGATAATAACAGGAAATTAGCATATTAGAATGACACTGAAGACTGGAGAAATGGCTACTGAAAATTTGGATTTGCCGACACAGGAATAAATTACATTTTAAAATGAATTAAAATTGAACAATAGTTATTTTATATTGTAATAACAGTCTACAATATTGCTGTTTTACTGTATTTATGATCAAATGCATACAACCTTTTAATTATAAGAGGCTTTCATCAAAAAATCTACAGACCTTACATTTTTGAACAGTAGGGTGTGTATTGTGCTGTTCTTTCAGTTTTATAAAAAGGATAGATTTGGATTAAATCTAAATGTTTGTAGCCCTAAGACATGATTTACCTTTGAGGTTATGATCTCATTATCCTCTATTCCCACATTCACTCTCAGTCTCGTTGTCAGGTATTTAATCTCATTATCATTTATTCATTAGATTTTGGGATTCTGTAGCTTTTGGAGAATAGAACTGATCCAACAGTGTTTCAGCAATTGATCCGTTAGACATCATAGACTTTCTAAAGCATAACTTTTCGCTGTATGACCTCTGGCTGAGGACTGTAGATCAGAAAGTGGGCATAGTGCTTCACTGAGCTTAGTTTAGTGTACAAAGTGTTTTTATAAAAAAAGGGCTTTAGTTTCACATGTGATTTGACCAACATGCATTTAGGGGTATTCTTCTTCTCGGATAAGAAGTACTACCAATACAAATAAACATGAGAGTTTCTGCATGTTTGTGTAAGTGAACAGTAATTTGAGATGGAGGGCCTGATTTGGACAGCAGTGGAGTGTTTTTGGTAAAGTTTTAGGATTCTTATTGACCACAGAGAGGTTTTTTTCTGGAGCTCTCATCTGAAATCTGACAGCTGCAGTTATCAATGCCTTTCTCAGACGTAGGCCCAATCCCAATTCTATTTTATATCCCTTCCCCTTCCCCTTCCCCTACCCCTCCACCTACTCCTTCCCCTTGTCCCTTGAAACAGAGTGTCAAGGGGTAGGGGTGAAAATATTCCCCAAAGAATTGGGACACCACTACTATACCTCACACGTCATCATACGTCGTCTAGCTCCTACAATACACACACCTATACTGGTGTGCTAGTGTGCATTAGAGCCTTTAATTACCGTTCTATATTAATGTGCTGCTTACTGACACACACACACACACATATATATATTTATCGGAGATCACGCAGCTCACACATCCAGGAGAAAAGAAACTTGTCAAAGCTGCCCCACGACTTTTATTAATAACAGTTTCAATACTGAATCTCTACATTATATTTTCCAGCAACAAGAGGATAAATCGCTGTTTTTTAGTACACTCACTCTAAAAAGAAACCCCGCACATACCGCATACACGCCACTTTCTCTCTCTCTCTCTCTCTCTCTCTCTCTCTCTCTTTCTCTCTCTCTCTCTCTCTCTCTCATCTCTCTCATCTCTCTCTCTCTCTCGAATTGGCAATATTTGAGAAAAGGGTTTAGCGATTTCTAATTATTGGGGGGAGTAGCCCCCCTCAATGTCTATGGGGGTTATCGCCCTGATCAGACATGAAAATATGTTGTGGCACTATCGTGCAGTCTATATAACGTTAGTTAGCAAATATTAGCGATTTTTTTTTGCAAACATTTCTTTGAGTAACTTCCGTAAATATGAACTCACGATTGAATGTAACATAAAACGAATGATTACTTTTCGTTAAAATCTTTTTTTAATGCCAAAAATGCTTACATTTATGTTTTTTTGTTTGCTCGGGTAGCCATGTTGCCGCTGAAGCCGGTTTACGCTGAGATAATTCATACCCCTTCGTTTGAAGTGTGGTCCCGAAAAATCTTTGTTTGAAGGGCTATCTGGCCCTTCCCCTACCCCTACCCCTACCCGTCCAACCAAAAGAGAATCGAGACACCCCTACCTCTTCACGTGAACTCGCGAAACGGAGGGGTAGGGGAAAGGAGAAGGGCTAAGGGGTAGAACTGGGATTGGGCCTTAATGTTTGAATACTAGGGGTGTGACGAGATCTCGTGGCACGTGACGATATCCTCGCAAGACCTTTCAGATATATTTGCATTACACTGGCTCGTTCACCAGTGGTGGTTGTGGTATGTAAGATATTTTATGTTCACAACAGGCAAGTGGCCGCATGAATAGTGGGAAAATTACGCAGTGTAGTCTTTATCCAGACATAAAAATAGAATTCACAGTTTAACGCGGAATGTTAAATGAATTAATCAAAAGTAGGTCATTACATTTAAATCAAATCACGATATGGACTAGTATCTGTAAATATTAAGCCGCAAAAGTCGATTTAAATATGAATCCTGCATGTTCTGCATGTCTCTGTTAATGAATGGCGCAGACGCGCGGTTTCATTTACTACACACACTGAAGCGCGACTGACACTCGCGGTGATTTCAGTGTCTTTCGTCTCACTAAATGAGGACGTAAACACATGAACAACATCTCCAGAACTGCTCTGAGAGTCATTTCATGAGCATTTTAGCATTTGATTTGAGTAAAACTAGAGTCATATCACATACACAGAACTTTAAAGGTATTTACGGCAACCCGTAAAAATAAAAGTCCGGTTTGATTTGAAGACATTGTGCCTATAACTATTTATCAGTAGAATGTACATTGCCTACTACTAAAATTAAACAAACATTACTTTTTAAGGAATAATCACACAAAACAATTCTTCCATGTTTTAATTTTAATAGTAAACCCCTTTGTTTGCCAAAAAATCTGTTTGCTTAATTTTCAATAATTAAAAGATAATTGATAAATTAAAATAATGTTTTATGCCTTCATTTGATAACCAGAAAAAATTAAATAAATAAAAAATCACAAGGCAACTTTAAAAACCCAAAGAATAATTGAAACTTGTTTTTATGCTTTCAAATGATTAGACATGCTAAAACACAGAATTTTGGTAACAATAAAAAAAATAAGGTTGGAAAAAATAAACATTTCATAGGGCCCTAAACATGAAATTTGTGTTAAACTTTTAATAAATTGATGTTAAATTAAGTTTCATGATTTTAATTAATTAGACATGCTTTTTAATTAATCAAATTTAATGTAACTATTAAAAAGGAGTCGAGAAAAATTAAAACGGAAAAAAACTAAATCCAGAAAAATGGAATTTAGGAACCTATTTAGGCCCTAACTATCCCTCAGCCTTGCCACGCCCCCCAGTTTGGGAACCAATGCTTTATTCTTTTAAATGGATACATTAATCGTGTTTATAATTTTTTTTTTTTTAAGTGGAAATCAGTTTACTAATAATGTAAACTTGAATGACTGCTTCACTTCCACTTTAAAGGGATATTTGTGTTGTTTATTATTTATTTTTATTTGTACTATTTATAATTTTTGTGCAATTACTTGCCTGTCAGTTGCAGTGTTTACATTTTGTTTATTACTGCATAAAAGTTATTAAAATAGATGTTTAATTTCATAAAGTACAAGTTGATTTCAAAATGCACCTACATTTTTTGCATTTTGTGTTTTTCAGTTGAATAAAATACTATTTTTCCCTATATATTTCATAATTGCGGAATTCTTCAAAAAAAAAATTCTCGTCTCGTTCTCATGAACCCAGTCTCGTGTCTCATCTCGTCTCGTGGGATAAGTGTCTCGTCACACCCCTATTGAATACCTGTTTTTACTGTCTGTTTTATAAATTATTTTGGTCATACTTGGTAACGGTGGTCAATTTACTGTTGGTGAGTTTATGGTGAAATGGAAGTATTTGACCTTAAAGTGTAGTCACATTTACCATTGTTCTACACATTTTCACAGGTAAAAACCAGTCATTTGGAAAACTTGCAATCAGGAATTTTAAATGAGGACAAATTATTTCCCATACAGATTTCACAACGGGTTCAAGCTGCTTAGTTTGAAAGTGACTTCTCTGTGATCTGTGCTTTATACTGTATGGCTCTACGCTATCGACAATGGACTTGTTTCACCAAGATTAGTGGACCATTATTGTCCAGATGCTTATATGTTCCTGCACAGATCCTCTTAAGTCAACTTCTGGCTCAACCAATAACTGAGTTTGGGGGCAGGACTTCCTGTTTGATTGGAAGACGTGGGTGGAAAAATGACACCCTTTAGCCATAAAATATTTGTAGAAGAAATATTTGTGAAGTACACTGGAAAATAGGTTTTATGACATTTTAGCTGGCGTATGCCTGTTTTGTTTCATGACCGTTGGCTACTGCTAATTTTACGGATAATGTAAGTCTCTTTGTTTTACCTTTTTTGAAATTCCATGATGACATTTTTAAGGACCTATGAAATACATTCTCTGTAATGAAGAAAAACGAAAAAGGTACTGTGAAAGCACTGTGCCATTATGCGGTGAGTTTGGCCTTCCTGCATGAATTAAACATAAATCATGAATTCTCGTTGACGGTGTATTATCTCTGGTTTACGTAATTGTGATCAATGAGCACTCCATGTCCTTTGTGTAATAAAGAAAATGGTTTTGTGGAACAGATATTTATGAGGCACTATACTTGTTCTGTTTTCTTTTGTTAACCGTATGAAACCACATGACACACGTGGAAGAACTTTTTCCAAAGCTTGAAGTTTCAGGCAGCTTCACCGTTTTTGTTCAGTGGGAAACAGGCTATTTTTTTTTTTACTCTGTTCCTTGTTTTTCCCCTAGCTGGGGAAGGTTTTTACCTGAAAGTGTTTTTAGGAGCTGTCATGTTAAACTGGGTCTCTTTTCAGCGTTCATCTCATCTTTGAGATGTTCTTTTAAATCGCTCTAGAAGTTACAAGGAGAAGACAATGTTATGTCAGCCACGATATCTTCCTGTGGATTATAACTAATGTGGAATAAAAAAAATCAACCTAGTTACATTCTGAAGTTCTTTACATCTTAAAAGTGAAATCTGAGAATCAAAATCCAGTGAACCAAAGTCTGGAAATGAGCAGGATGTAGAAAATGACATGCACTGTGCTTGCTATGAAGTGGCCCTTTTTCTCATCAGGGCTTGAGTCACCATGAATAATTGTGAAAGTCGCTGGACAGCTGGAGGACTAACACCTGCCAGCGATCGCTGCTTCTCACCCTCCAGCCTGTGGGAAACCCAGCAGTGCTCTTCCTTCAGACCCTCACCGCCTGTTTGGTAAAGGGGTGTGGATGTGGTGACCGGCAGAAGAAAGCTAAGTGGTATGAGGCTGTGCGTTCCCGGACTGGACACTGATGTGTCTATCCTGGTGGACTGTGTCATCAGTATGCTGTTCTCCTGTGGCTGTCTATCATTTCTGTTGGATGGCCATACTACACTGTCATCAATGTGGCGAGGCGCTGCGGTACAAGGAGCCAGGCTCGAGTTACTTCCTTCTGGGCGCCAGTCTCCATTAGAATCCCATCCGTTTGTTGATTAAATGTGTAAATACACAGTGTCCCCTGAAAGCATTTGAACACTTAAGCCTAAATATCTAAAGAATTTCATTGCAGTAGATACCAAAACATCAAATAAAGTGGCACCATAGTAGGGCTGCACAATTAATCAAATTTCTAATCACAATTACAATTATGGATGCCACAATTACATAATCGTTCAAAGCGGCAATTAATCGTTCAAAGTCCACTTATGTTATTCTGCACACTTAAGATATGTTTTTTTCTTTTTACATGTTATCTTAAGGGTTTTCCCATTGTTTTAGTTTTAGTATAACATTATAATACCATTCATATTTTAACTTTTTTTATAATTTAAAGAAGAAACCAATCTGATGTTTAGTTGACACTTGAGGCTTAATACTATAGAAAAGCACTAAAGGTTTTTCAATTCGAGTGTTTTCAGCTTGTTTATTTTAATAAATACGGTGCGTTGAATCAAAACGAAATGGTTATAAACATCATTCAATGTAAAATTTGATAAGCTAATTAAAAATCGCAATTACCAATGTCAAGGGATAATCGACAATTATGTTTTGTCCTAATCATGCAGCACTACACCAGAGGCTTCTCACAAAGCTAACTTCACTTTTTGAGTCACTTTGAAGTTTTAAATGTCGCAAAGGATGTCTGTGGGATGGACTGTATTAAGGAAGATGCAACAATATAAAAATTCTGCCAAGTCAGATAATAATTAGATAAAACAATTATATCAGCCATCATCTGACTAATAATTTCGATTTTTATATATTTTGTTATATGAAAATAAAACAAATCTAAAATCAGCTATGTGAAAAGCTACAAGTGATTGTGAATCAGAAGGTAATTGTACAGCATGAAAAAATGATATTCATTTGAAATGTGAACGGATGAACGTAACATTTAATTACTTTTATTGTTATTAACATTATTTCTGTTTGTAAATGATTAAAAGCGAGGGTTAAGATGTGGGAAAGGTAGGTGGAAAGTAAAGGGCTAATGGTATCAACATGGATTTGCACAGTCAGACAAATACCAAACACTAGCGAAAACATTTTTGGGGTCCGAAGTTTGTGTTTGTTTAGCAAGAATGCACAAATGATAAAAGTGAATGTAAAGACATTTATAATGTTACAGAAGATTTCTATTTCAAATAAATGCAGTTCATTTGTACTTTTTGTTCATCAAAGAATCTTAATGGTTTCCACAAACATTTTTTAAATATTTAATTGAAATGTTTTATAATAAGAAGAAACTACATTATTAAAATAGAAACCAGTTGTTTTAAAACATAAAATTATCCACACATAAAACTATTTTACTGTATTTTTGAACAATAAATGCAGCCTTGGTGAGAATAAGAGACTTAATTCAAAAATATTAAAAAGAATATCTTATGGACCCCAAACTTTGGGTCCATAGGACGTTTTTGTTTAAAATCTAACAAACTTTTTTGTTTTTTTTTGTGAAATGTTCTGCTTGATCTGCTGTCCCTCATGCCATTTCATCTGTGGCTTAAGTGTTCAGATACCTTTTGGGGCCACTGTGTACAAGTACTGCAGAGCTCCAAATGAGAATGCAGCAATAAGCTGGTCATGTGTTTAAAAACTGTCTAGGCATAAAACAGCCTCAAAATCATTCATGCACCTAATGCCGTTTATTGATAGATGGCATCTGATGGAGCTTTGTAAGAGCTAACTATAGAGATTTACTTCATTTACAGTCTACTCACATAGTAAATGTGGAGATGTATCAGCACTAGTTTTGACTTCATAAGCTCTGAAGGCTTTTTACATTTATAATGTGCTCACTGGGGCTCAGAGGTGAAGAATGTTTGATCCTCACACTTGAATTATTCTGCTCTGGACTCTACTAGAGAAAAAGATACTATCAAACATGCTGCGGGTAAGGGTCTTTGGGTGTTGTTTCCCAACAATCAGACATGATTAAAGGATTAGTTCACTTCCAGAATGAAAATTCTGTCATCGTTTACTTAACCTCCACTTGTTCCAAGCCTGTATGAGTTTCTTTCTTCTGAAACACAAAATAAGATGTTTTGAAGAATATTGGTAACCAAACAATTGATGGTAGCCATTGACTTCCATAGTAGGAAAAAATACTATGGAAGTCAATGGTGCTCATCAACTGTTAGGATTCCAGCATTTTTCAAAATATCTTCGTTTGTGTTCAACAGAAAAAAAGAAACTCATACAGGTTTGGGAACAAGTGGAGGAGTAAGTATAAATGATGACGATTATCATTCTGGAAGTGAACTAATCCTTTAAGTTGTCCAAGTCTCTTATGCTCAACAAGGCTGCATTTATTTGCCCAGTCAAAGATTGATATGGTGAAACTATATTTCAAGAAGTTTTTGTTTTAAATCTTTTACAGTGTAATTGATTTTATGTGATGGCAAAGCGGTTTTTTTTCATCAGATATTATTCCAGTCTTCTGTGTCACATGATCCTCAGAAATCATTCTAATATGCTGAAATTTCTGCTTAATTATATTTCTCATAGCAATTTTAAAAACAGTTGTGCTGCTTAATATTTTTGTAGGAACTGTTTTTTTCAGGATTCTGTGATTAGTAGAAAGTCCAAGAAACAGGATATATTTTATTTGAAATATAAATCTTTTGTAACAATGTATAAAGGTCTCTGCACACTGAGTCCAAAATTTTCATATGCGTTTTATCGTATTTGAAATTCTAAAAATTCGTCATGCACAGAAACCTTGCACACAGAGTCCGATGCTTATTAAATCGTTGTGAAAAAATTCACAAAACAATACAAAACGGAGTCTTCAAGCAGTGAGGATGATTTCCTTCTTAAAAAGAGAAAAAGAAAGGAAATACTGGGTCCATCCAATCCTGAGATATAGAGAGGAAGGAGAGTCCCCCCTCAGGAGCAGCGGGATTATCCGGGCGATTCAAGTTACTAGGGACTGTCAGTGTCTCAGTTTGGATTGCTTTGCTAGCGATACTAGCGCTAACATATGAAAGGTCATATGTGAGACGAAAAAGACATATTTTGTGTAATTTGTGTAATGAAAATGGGTATGCGGTTTAAGGTAAACAAAACAAATTCTTTTCCACATACTGTACATTATTGTGTCTCCTATACGTCCCGCCTTTTTGAAACGCGTAGATTTTTACAAAGCTCATCAGTCTGAAAAGCGAGGTGTGCTGTGATTGGCCAGCTATCCAGTGCGTTGTGATTGGCCAAATACCTCAAGCGTGTGACGGAAATGTTACGCCCCTTACCATACTGTGATGCCGTGTCCCGGCCGGAGCGACGAGACAAAAACATTAAAACCCATTATAAACGAGGCATTTGTTGCATCCAGTGGGGACATAATAAATAAATGATTATAATGACTCGTACTGTCTTTTTACACGTTGCGTTGCATCGCGAGCGTAAACAAAATCATGTCTGCATTTGTGATCGGAGTAATGACAAACTACAAACGCTACTCTATATGCTCAAAACTCGCGTTTGAATCGTCAGTGGCAAATTCTTTAAATATAAAAAACTTACTTACAGTCAGAACAGCCGGCATTGTAGTCTACTCTACCAGGATCAGGAAACAGTCCTCCATAAAATGCGCTGCACACATCTGAATATTTGGGTTGAACTGTTCTGGAACAGGATATAGGTCGTGTCCTCTTTTGGAAGGCCAAAAAAAGAGTTCGCCTTCACAACGAAACGCATGGCGGGCTTGAGTGCGCGGAGGCGGGCAGGCTTGAGAACGGCACGTCCGGCTGATTCGACGAAGGAGCGTCCGGAGGGCTTGCAACAACCACATGTGACGACCCCGGGCTGGACTCCGCTTCGTCCACGGTGAAAGCCGATCCGGCGATCCACAGCACGAAGTTGATGTATTTCCTCAGCGACCAGCACGGATCAGCTCTAGGCATGACGAAGCGGATATCGTCCTCTTTTGGAAGGCCAAACAAAGTAGTTTCGCTTTCACAACGAAACACACAGCGCCTTCACGACATGGCGGCAGCAACAATACTACAGCGAGAATAAAAGTTATGCCTTCTTTCTTTGCGTGAACATTTGGGCGGCGTTATGCAAATATTCCCACATAGCGACGTAGACATGTGGGGGTGTTTAGAACAGCCGTTCTAGTGAATGAATGAATGAATGAATGGAATGAATGAATGATGAATGATACATGAATGAATGCATCATTCATTCTTTATGCACCAAGGGCTTGTAACACTCCAAAGAGAAAGGAAAAATTGAAATAGCATCATATGTTTTCTGTGGGAATTTTTTTTCAGTGTGCAAGGATCTATATACAGTGCTTTGTGCTGCAAGACGAAGTGGATGAACTTGACAATCGCCATTCTGGATTGTACGGTGGCTCCGAACTGTCAAAACACCTCTCAAAATGCTTGCTACAGATGCAAAAAATTTAACCCGATTCAAAAAATTTTATGACGGACGAATATTTCGGAGGCTGTGTGTAAACATGATTGACATAACGTGAGGTCGAATTTATTTTTTAACGTGCGAAAATTTCGGATGAAATTTTCGGACTCGGTGGGCAATGACCTTAAGTCTTCACTTTCGCATTAGATAAATTTAATGTGTATATGCTGAATAAAAATATTATTTTCTTTGAAAAACTCACTCCAAACTTTTGAACTCTAGTGCATGTGCAGTGGAATTTTGGACCAATGGGATTTTACCCAGAAAAACAACACATGAATAGAAACCAAGCAGCCAACAATATGTCCTGGCATTTCTTATCAAGTCCTGACGGGTTAGAGTTGTGGAAGAGTTGCACTTTTTTTACTTGTCTGCCACTGACTTTTTGGTAGGTACCTCTCTCCCATATGTCTCTTCTCTGTTTGAAGCGTTGCTCTCTCTTCTTTTCCTCTGCTGAAAAGTACCAACTGTCCCATTCCAGGGAACACAAACTAATAAAACATTTGCCTTAAATTCACTAAAAGTCACTTTGGATAAAAGTGTATTACAAATGCATAATGTAAATGTCTGCAATGGGTCAGTGGCTCAGTTCCCATGCTGTCTGTGTGCCCTGTCAAGAGCTTCTGCTCACCATATCTAAATCCAGTTTGAGGCCCCAGGGAGGTTGAGTGAAGGAAAAGAGTAAGTGGAAAAAAGGAGGAATGGAATACAATAAAAAGATGACCAAGCGATATGATACATCTGCTGTGTAGAGTGAGACCAGGGTCATCTGTGTCCCTTACTTGGAAATTAAATGCATCATGGAGTTTGCACGAAATGCACAACATGTTCTATATCTCCTCTCCTTTTGACTTTTCTTTATCTTTCGTGACCTGCAATCAGTTTGATAAGTAATGCACAGTGGAGGCAGTCATTACTGTTAGTGCAGCAGCTGTTGCACTAAAGCATAATTATCAGTGCAGAGTGCTTTTTTCCAAAGGCTGCTTTGCTGTAGCAGAGGGCCTTTGCTGATTAGCTTGTTTCTTGTCTGTAGGGCATTCATGCTGCTCTGACGTCTTCATACGAGTGTGAATGGTTACGACCATCGCTTCATGGTTCCGTCTGACTGATGCGGTTTCAAGACAATAGACACTAATTAAGATTTAATTGCTAACTGCTGGTTTCCTCCTGCTGCAGAAAAAAATGGAGTACAATCTACTATATCTCTGCCCCTCTTTTGGGGTGTAATTTATGCTTCCAAAAAGTGTATAAAAGCCTTGGAAAACATTTTGGAAGGTAAACTGCATTTTAGAATTAGGTCAGTGGTTGTTTCTTTTAGGCTATGAAATGAAATGAAAAAGAACAATTTTGTGTTAACGATTATGAAATGTTGGTTTTTAAGCTGCCAAGTAGAATGTGGTCTGTTGTTCTGTCAGTCTGTCTACACCTACTGTTCAAATATTTGGTGTCAGTATTTTTATTTTGTATTTTTTTCATTTTTGGAAAATAATTTAAAAGTATTTCTTTGACACGGTCACAACTGATAAACTACTCCTAAATGTAATGTAGAAATGTACATTTTCTGTGAAGCTGCTTTGCAACGATTAATTTGCTTCTTCAATGAAATTGAGGAATTTAATTGTATTTTATTAAAATACATTCTCCTTTCAATTTCACATCTATTACTTCAGATTAAAAGTACCAATAAATTTTATGCGTCAGGCCCTTTCAGTATGAATCAGCTTTGGAATACAACGTCTTCAACTCACTTATAATTACGACCCCCCCCCTTACATCCATCCTACTGATGGGACACTCACTGGTCAGGCTGATCACGCTATTACTGGTGCCGTGATAATTTGAATTTGTACCTGGTAATATAATTGTTGATAAGGACTCGTTCAAGGCACCCATAAGAATGCGAAAAATCCAGGAACGTCTTGATGTCTCTTACTTGTTAACCTCATAGTGGGTTAACCGCAGAGAGGGTTTGTTGCCTTGGACAGCCCCCCCTTGGATATTCTTTTATCTCATTTATTGTACCATTTATGTGTGGCGCCCCTCGCGCTTCAAAAGAAAACCAGGCAATTATTATAACAGTCATCGTGCTAATGAAATTGATTCAGGCTGTGTTTCCCTTTGATAATTGTATTCTCCCTACCCATTTCATACCACACATCTCTCACTCTGAATAATATTAAGTACTTCATGCCACATTTTGCAATATTTCATGAATTTCGATTCTCGCTGTTTGAACCTCCATATTTTGTACCGCTTCATGTGCCCGCAAGTCTCCTACTACTTTTACCTACACCGCGTGTCCTTTTGTACCCGGCTGTGTACCGAATAGGGTTAAGTGTGCACCCTGGTCACCGTGTGAAGGAGTTAGTAGCCAGGGAGTGCGTAATCCTTCTTTTATTAATGTATTGTTGTCAGAGGGGTCAGGTTCTCTCTTGCAGCGACAGCTTTTGAAAGTCATTACTCAAGTGGAGACTAACAAAATTCACGGCAGGCCCCCCTTCGACAGCATGTGCACAGTAACAAGACCAGGTGGACGTTGCAGTTTTTTGCTTCACAACCGACGCCGGCTGCTCACTACTCACTTAATCCCACCCCATATTGTACCATCCCATACCCAGGGACAAACCCCTTTCCCCCTGCCCACGTGATCACTTACCCTTAATCCTCCTGACCGCGCCCTATGTATTAGATATACCAGGGAGCTTCATAGTTAAAATCTGTCTTAATTGGGCCAAATATAAGCAGACCAGCGTGTCATGATTTATTGCTCTACCTGGCAGAAATAACAAGATCTATTTTCTTGTTGAGTATAGCATGTTGAGGGTGTTATTTTGAGGAAGATGCTCCAGAGCTGCCAACATCATACAGCCTAGAGTCTCAAAACTGAAAAGCGCTGGCAAATGTGACAGGACACGGGTGCGACTTCTCAGAGTGTGACTGCTACAGTGTAATTAAACATGGAACGGATGTACGGCGTGAAAGCAACGGGATTACAAAGATAATGAGGCCGCTGCATTCTGGTTCCTCATGCTTCTGCCAGTAGACTGAGTCTCAAAACTGTGGGTGGATGTTGTCTTGCTTTCCAAACAGTGTGTTTGCGTTTTATGCACTGCTTTCTCCATAACAATCAGTGCATGCTAATTACAACATTAAGCTGAGATAAAGACTGTTGCTTGACAATTAAAACGTAATCTTCTAGGAACATTCATCTCAATTTTCATACAGTGCTAGCCATCCCAAAGCAGCTAAGCCAGCTAACCAGGGAGGTCCTATGCAGTAAGAAGTTTCCCATCAGACATATAAGATGTTTGTATGGGCGTACGCACCCACTGAGTGATGTGAAGGTGTGAAGGCTTCTGCTTTAGCCCCCCACCGGCCTGGAAATAGACACGGCAGGCAAAGGAGAGAGTGCAGGATCATGTGTTGATCAGTCCATTAAATTGTCATTAAAAAGCCGATGCTTTGCTACGGTCCACACTCTTCCTGTCATATTGAGTTCAGCCCGACTTGACAACCAGCTACGTCAAAGCCCACTTTGAAAGCACACTATGTTATTGAGAGGCATGTTTGGGGACACTGGAGCTGAAGAGTGTGATCCTCTATGATAAACATGTTCTTCAATGTGTCTGTAATGAGCCTTGACCGTGGAAAGCCAAAGCTGCCCATGGTAAACAGAAACATGCACGACCACAATGTGATTATATTTACTTTGAACCTTTGATATATAACAAAGAAGTGCTTTCTATTCATTTAACCATTGTTCAGAACAATGACACAGAGCTGGAAAACTGTGAAATGTGTTTATTAAAGGCAGGGTAGGTGATTTGGTTCAGAAACATTTTTTGTTATGCTGGTTGAAAGTCTCTTCACATCCCAATAGCAATCATTAAGTTAAGTGGTCTACATGTATTTATCTGTATTTATACATTCTGTGGAAGGTGTAGGACCAAGAAATGTTCGTCCAATCAAAACGCTCGGTCCGAGCGTTTTAATTGGATTTCCTACCTGCCTGTCAACATATGTATTTTCATACCTCTGCGCTCCCTATTCGCGCAGACAGGATACGTCATCAGCGTGTTCACGCACGCTGTGCAGACAGAGCGAGAATGGCAGACAAACATCAACAACCTAATCTTCCTTCCTGGTATTGTAGTACTTTTAAAAATGTTCTCACCGGTGAATGACACATGATGTAACCCAACGCGGTTCCCAATTACAGTCCTCATTAATTTTACGTCTCGCACACTTTAATGCCGTTTGCATGGAACATATATGCTCATTCGAACTGCGCGAGAAATGAAATTGGGAACCGCTGTAGCCTATTGTAGTAATGTTGTCTCTGGTATTCTGGTCTGTGAGCGTATGTGCGTTCAGGGGCCGTGGCTTTGGACAGTGATTGCAGGGAGGTGGGATGTTCGCTTTCAGTGCTATAAGGCTAAAGTTAACATTTTCCAAGATCTCCTACTGCACCTTTAAATGTGCTTATAATAATTGTGTTCAGAATCAGTATATGTCACAGTTCCAATAACTTCCTAATGACTCTGAACAGCACCAGGAGAAAGATGCCATGGGTTCCTGATCACTTGTGTGAACATACTATAGTCCTGCTGCAGGGAGGCATGGATTTCAGCAATGAAAGTCATTGTCTGTAATTTCCACAGTGGAAAATGGAGGTAGTGTCTGTTTTTGGGATTCTTTGGTGAATGAAATTCAAAATGTATGCTTTCAGCAGATGCTTTTATGCATATGCATACATTATGAACTTTTATTTAAAAGAACATAATTTATTTGCACTGGCAAAATTTTGTAAAATTATAATTTTTTTTAGCTTCCTTCAAACTAGGGTGTCACTACAAGATTATTTTGGTAATTGAGTAATCGGTCGACTATTCTGACAATTAATCGAGTAATTTATTTTGAGGAGATTCCCCCCTTCTATGTAAAGCACTTTGAGTGCCCAGAAAAGCGCTATATAAATGTATAAGGAATTGCTGTAATAAAAATAGACCTACACGAACTGGGGCTGCTCGATTATGGCAAAAATCATAATCACGATTATTTTGGTCAAAGTAACTAGGGCTGTGGCGCGATATATGCTAAAAAATGTTCAATGATAAATGTTTCATATCGTTCGGTTATCGATATAATTATTGCATTTTTATCACCTTTTATAAAACAAAAGAGCAACTAGACATTTTTTTGATTTTAACCACTGGCATTTTTTTTTAAAAAAATTAACTCAATTTAGACAAACAACAAAAATATTTGGTTTTCACATCAAAAAACAATAAACATAAACAAATATCTAATTTCGAATGGTTTTATGCAGATTAATAATGGGTTTTAAGGCAACTTTTATCTGTCTCCGGCACAGGAGGGGCGCAATGATCAAACTAATGGCAGAACATTTAAAATGGTCATGCAGGAAGGAAATAGGTGATAAAAAAAACGTGCCTTAGTATACATTAATCCTATAAATCAAATATACTTTCGTAACGTTCACAACATTATGAACAAAAAGCATCATGGATCTTGCGTTGCTCATCCAAGAGCTGAATCGCCCATCATGGAGATTGCATTTAAAAACATATGAGACTCAGTGAAAAGGAATTAACCTCCACAAATTCGCGATGTGTTTTCTAAAAGTTTAAACTGTTTTAACTTTGCTTGGCTTTCTATACAACTCTTGTGTGAGACGCGAGTGCAGCAATCACATTTGTCCGTCTAAAAAATGCGCTGAAAATATGCGTTCTGTGTGAATGGCTTAATTTCGGTTTTAACCCATTCAAGATCTACTACGCATTGAGCTTCTATATTTCTCTAATATTTTGAAGAGCTCGAAAAGAGTAGCACATTAAACATTAAAGCATAACAAGCGAGATGGGAACGAATATATGCAATTTTCCTGAATTAAAACAGGCAAAACGTTTCGCGTCACATGTTGGCCATTTCAATGCCAAGGCTAATGTTAAAACTTGGAGCCATCTTAATTTGAGGAATCACATGATAATTAAAGAGATCACATGATCAATCAGGACACACACAGAGAAAAAGAAAAGGAAAAAAGGGCGGGGGGCACAATGTGTGTATATGTAGAGCAATGGATAATTTACATCAAATTAGAGAACAATGGTTGTCTGTTGGAGTTAACAAAAGTACTCTTCATAAAAAACAAGACAATTGAAGTTCTTCATTTAATCCCTTCGGATATACACAGTCCATATAATAGATCCACTTAGCTTCACATTGTAACAGTCTTTTGTTAGAATCACCACCTCTTCTTGAACTGATCAATCTCTGAATACCTGTTAATCTCATGTCACTACGTTTATGGTCAGCATCCACAAAATGTCTGGCTACAGGAGAATGAATGTCCATCCTTCTAATAGAGCTCCTGTGCTCGTTGATACGGGTCTTTAATTGACGATTAGTCTTGCCAATATACTGTAGACCACATGGGCATGAAATAAGATAAATAACAAAAGACGATGAACAAGTGATAGTCTCTCTAATTTTGAATGTTTTCTGAGTGGTGGTGCTAGTGAAAGAATCCGTTTTAATTGCATTTTCACAAGCTGAACAAATCCTGCATGGGAAAAAGCCAGTGGAATGATCCAAAGTCACATATTTGTTCTCCTTAATGAAGGTATCCGAACTGACTAAATTATCTCTTATGTTACGTCCCCTATAATATGAAAAAAGGGGAGGCTCCTTGAAGATTCTGTAACCGATATCATCAGCTCTCAGAACATGCCAGTGTTTATTGATGATAGACTTTTATGTCTGACTATGAACAGTGAAAGTTGTACAACACATATAAAGAGGTCTTTGAGATGACTTGGATTTTGATTTAACTGGTGTAGATTTTACCTTTTCAATTGCTTGCTTAAGCCATTTATCAGGATATCCTCTAAGAAGAAACTGTTCGTACATCTTATCGCATTCCACCTCAAAATCATCAGTGTTTATGCAAATCCTCTTGATTCGAAGAAATTGACTGTAAGGGAGACCGTTCTTCAGAGGAATATGATGGAAGCTTTGAAGAAGGCATGAAGAATACTATTCCGATCCGTAGGTTTTCTATACAGAGTTGTAAATAAAGTATGGTCATCAACACAAACATAAGTGGCCAAGAAACTGATCTTGTTCAAACTTGTTTCCATGTTAAATTTGATTGTTGGAATAAGGTTGTTTAAAAGATCAACAAAACGGTCCAAATCATCATCATCTCCTGTCCAAATTAGAAAAATGTCATCAATGTAACGTTTATAAAAAATAAGATAAGGCAAAAAAGGATTATTTTTGTAGATGTATTCCTGCTCCAAAAATGACATGAAACAGCATGCATAATCTGGTGCAAAAGCCGCTCCCATTGCTGTGCCATTCTTCTGTAGATAGAACTCTTTATTGTATAAAAAATAGTTCTTAGTCAATACAAGTTCTGCCATATCAACAAGAAGTTGTGTGGAAGGTGTAAGGTCACTTCTTAAATCCAAGAAATGTCTCATTGCGTCAAGACCCACAAGATGGGGAATATTAGTATACAAACTGACTACATCCAGAGTCACTAATTTTATGTTTCTGTCCACCTTCACTGATTTAAGCTGATCAATAAAGTCACTTGTGTCTCTCAAATATGAAGGCTGTTCAGCAACAATTGGTCTGAGGTAGTGGTCAATAAAAATTGATAAAGGTTCAGTGAGAGATCCTATACAACTGACGATTGGATGTCCTGGGGGATTTTGAAGTGTGTTGTGTACTTTAGGCAACACATACAAAACAGGCCTCACTAGATATTTGCATGTTAAGAACTGCAGTTCTGTTTCTGTAATCATTTGATTGCTGAAAGCTGATGTAAGGAATCCATCAATTTCTTTCTTAAAGGATTGAGTAGGATCCACATTCAACTTAACATAGAATTCATCATTATTCATTTGGAGTTGCACTTCCTGATCGTAAGATTCCCTGGGTATTAAAACAATGCCACCCCCTTTATCTGCAGGCTTAACCACAGCTTTGTTCATTTTCTGCAGAGAATGGAGAGCTTGTAGTTCACCCTGGGTGCAGTTGGACACCAGTGGTCTTCTTTGGTGGAGAAGATCATCAATATCCCTCTCAACCAGCTTTACAAAGGTGTCAATCGATGCATTAGATGTAGGGGGGCAGAAGGTGCTCTTTGTTTTAAAAGGAGTATAAACCCTTCCTATTGCGGGGGGTGTAGGGTTCTTGTCAAAAAAGTACCTAAATTTTAAAGAACAAAAAAATTTGTACAATTCCACTTTGAGTCTGAAAGGGTTCGTATGTGTGGTAGAGACAAAAGATAACCCTTTGTTTAAAATATTCTCTTCAGACTCAGACAGAACATGATCAGTGAGATTGAAAATTAAATTCTCCTCTGTCCTTATTTGGTGATCCTTTTCTTTATCTTTGCCCCTCCCCCATCTGCCTCTACGGGTTTTCTTCTCCTTAGTGAATACTTGGGTTTGTGAGTGTCGAATAAAAAATCAGGTTCAGAATCTGTGGGATATTCAGATGAGTTCAAAGCCTCGGATGAGCTGCCAGAGGTGGAAGGTATATTTCGAAAATGCACTGACTTGCGCCTATGCCTGGTAACATCAATGGGTGGATTACGCCAGGGATATACTTTGTCATCCCGGTAATCCAGGGCATCTCTTCTGTATTTTTTCACTTTAATTTTCTGCAGCTCATTTTTATATTTTTCAACTGATGATTGAAGTTCACTCTCCAGGGAATGTAAAAACTCAGGATTGTGCAGACTCTTAATACTATCCTTGAGTTCAACAATCTGTTGACAAGTGTTGTCAAGTTCCTTACTCACAAAATCAATGACCAAGACAGTGAGGTCGAGAGAGGCCTTATTCAAAATTTCACACCATTTGTTGCAAAAATCATCATTGTTGCGTCCAATGGTGGGTTATTTTTGTATCCTCAGTCCCCGTGGGATTCTCTTAACTCTGACATATTCACTGAGTGTACTACCATGCAGAAACAACCTGGTTTCTTTTTGAAGTAGTGTCTTGAGATCACGATCAAACATTGTTGCATCTACAGAGGCTTCGTTAAGGCCATCCATATTTGGGAACAGAATCTTCTCAATTTCTTGTTTAGTAAATGCATAAGTAACTGCCTTAGATTGAGTGAGGCTGTTAATCTCGCTTATAGAGGACATAGTTAACCTTAATTGCTAAGGTGGCAGCAGGTGAGAAAAACAAAGTATCAGAGAAGCAGCCAGAGACTCACCGCACCTTCAAAAAAATCCAACTGAAGTGCGTGGACCAAAAAAGGTTACCCAAAGATGAAGAGCTTGAAAAGAGTCCGCACATTCAAACATTAAAGCATCATATGCGAGATGGGAACGATATATGCAATTTACTGAATAAAACAAGGCAAACGTTTCGGTCACATGTTGACCATTTTCAATGCCACCCCACGCCCCCCCTAACAGTGTTGAACCTAGACACCCAATCTATTATAAAGCTCCAAGCTACCCCCTTGAACACGACACACGATTCTTGCATTATGTTGGTTGATGGACCATACTTTATTTCAACACTCACGTCTAAGAACCAACCCCCCATCCCGGATAGGAAAAGAGTATTACGTAGGTGAATGAAGGAGGGACAGAAGAGAGGAGAAAGAAGAATAGACAAAGCTTCCATCCATTTCCTCTGAAGAACGGTCTTTCCCTTCCAGTCAATTTCTTCGAATCAAGCGATTGCACAAACACTTGATGATTTTGAGGTGGATGCGGATAGATGTTACGAACCAGTTTCTTTTAGCCGGATTCCTGATAAATGGCTAACAAGCAATGTTGAAACGGTAAAATCTAACTAGTTAAATCAAAATCTCAAAGCCCTCATTTATGTGTTGTACAACTTTCACTGTTCATAGTCAGACATTAAAGTCTATCATCAATAAACACTGGCATGTTCTGAGAGCTGATGATATCAGATACAGAATCTTCAAGGAGCCTCCCCTTTTTTCATATTATAGGGGACGTAACATAAGAGATCATTTAGTCAGTTCAGATACCTTCATTAAGGAGAACAGATATGTGACTTTGGATCATTCCACTGGCTTCTTCCCATGCAGGATTTGTTCAGCTTGTGAAAATGCAATTAAAACGGATTCTTTCACTAGCACCACCACTCAGAAAACATTCAAAATTAGAGAGACTATCACTTGTTCATCGTCTTTTGTTATTTATCTTATTTCATGCCCATGTGGTCTACAGTATATTGGCAAGACTAATCGTCAATTAAAGACCCGTATCAACGAGCACAGTAGCTCTATTAGAAGGATGGACATTCATTCTCCTGTAGCCAGACATTTTGCGGATGCTGACCATAAACTTAGTGATATGAAATTTACAGGTATTCAGAGATTGATCAGTTCAAGAAGAGGTGCTGATTCTAACAAAAGACTGTTACAATGTGAAGATAAGTGGATCTATCATATGGACTGTGTACACCTGAAGGGATTAAATGAAAAACTTAAGTTGTCTTGTTTTTTATGAATAGTACTTTTGTTAACTCCAACAGACAACCATTGTTCTCTAATTTGATGTAAATTATCCATTGCTCTACTTATACACACATTGTGCCCCCCCTTTTTTTTCTTTTTTTTTCTCTGTGTGTGTCCTGATTGATCATGTGATCTCTTTAATTATCATGTGATTCCTTAAATTAAGATGGCTTCTAATTCTAACATAACATTGGCATTGAAAATGGTCAACATGTGACCGAAACGTTTGCCTTGTTTTATTCAGTAAATTGCATATATCGTTCCCATCTCGCTTGTGATGCTTTAATGTTTGAATGTGCAGACTCTTTTCAAGCTCTTCATCTTTGGGTAACCTTTTTTGGTCCACGCACTTCAGTTGGATTTTTTTGAAGGCACGGTGAGTCTCTGGCTGCTTCTCTAATATTTTGAATGCATAACGCAGCAACTGCGCATCTCGTGGGCTAGACTAACAAAACATTAAAATGCAACAACGTCACATTATCATCAGCACCGCATCTCGGCTACATGAGACATCCGTCAGTAATAAAAAAGCAAAGGACAAATACAATAGAATAAAAAGATACAAATGAAACAAACTGTGCTTTAATGTTTTTATGCAAGTCTCAAGCAGTTTACAGCCTACTACAGAAATTAATAATCAAATGTAAAATAAAACAGCATAGTCTTCACTGTAAGAATTAAACTTTTTTTTGTTTTTCATTAAAGCTACAAAAGTCCTTCACTCAAGAGCCATGTGTGATTTTGAATTTGTCTTTTGTTGTTTGATTAATATTAAGCACACAGTCGGATCCAATTTACCGTTACACGCCTATTTTCATTCTCAACTCTTTATGTTAATTTATTACATGACCGACGAAGGTATAAATGAATAACCACTAAGTGCCGCATTTTGACAACATTTTTGCGTGTATTTGATCGTTTAGGCGCGCACATTGAGCTAAAAGATGACTTTACATTTTCATATTCTGTTCCATCTCTGAGCGCATATATCTTCCTGAGGAGCAGTGCAAGTTCTCTTTCACGCTTTTAAAAACATGAATAAATATACTTCTATAAATCAAGCATGTCCCATTTTGCAAAGGTCACGTTACATGATTTTACTAATTTGCACCTGAAACTGGGCTTTTATGGAGGAACGAAAACGCAGCGCTGGAAAATGGGGCAGAATGGGATGCAATAATCGTTTTATCTCGATTGTTGTATTTTCATAATCGTTGGAGGCCAAAATCGAAATCGAAACTGTTTTTCGATTAATTGCACAGCCCTAACGCGAACAATAGACTTTAACTTAAAATACATAATAATAGCAATAAGCCAATAACAATTATTGGTTCAAATAAGAGATGCACTTAACCGCACACATATGCATAAAGTGCATATTAAACTCGCAGTGCATATATTTATTTAATTGAATGGCAGACTTTGTGAGTTCACAATAACGATATGCTTTATGATTTTTGAATGGTTTTAATATTCCGTGTAGCCTTAGAAAACAGTCTAATAATGCTTTTTCATGGATTCTCGTCCATGGAATGCGCCACTTCTGATATTTTGCCGGTTAATCGTCTTGGGCAAAATGCGATCAAGGATTTTTTATAATCAAGTACTCAAATTTAATTGACAGCCCTACTTCAAAGTTTACTGAGACCCCCCTATTGGGCCCCAGCTCCTGGGTTGAGAGCCACGATTATAACTGTTTTATAAATAAATCTGAACACCCGAAGTATTAAAGAATTTAGTTTCATGTGACCTGTTGGAGATGTCCATTGCTTCTTGTATTTCATACCATGGGAGTTTCTCTCAACTTACGGCAGGAAAGGGGCATTCAGGAAATGTAATTTCCTCTCAAAGACATACATATTACTGAAAAGGGGAAAACAGTACAGGTTTCATGACCCCCAGAAGTAAATCCTGGCATCCTGAAGCTGGCTGACTGTTAATGCATTTGCTACTCTGTATTTCCTTGTCTTGTTGTAAAAGGCAGTTGCTGTCATTGTAAGGTTCTCACAGGCGCCACCAGATTTTAGTGTAACTGGCTGGGCAAGCAAGACCAGTCAATTGTGAAGAGTGTCTCCACACAGAATATGGAGGGTGTTGGTTGTCCCTGTAAATCTCACTCTCTGGATGTTTTTCTAGGTGCCTCCTCTCTAGTACCAGAGACCATTGTTCCAATACTGTGAGGAAATGCAGACGTGTAATGCATTTATGAGTTTAAATTGTGAATGCAGATTATAATGCTATAAATGCTTCCATGCGTGGCTATAGTCAGAGTTTATATGAGGTAAGATTGTGGTTGAAATCCTGGAGACTTGTTCTCTGCTGTTGCTCTGCTGAGACACAGAGAAGACAAGGATTTAATGAAGCCTGCTGTGAGAGGAAGAAAAAAATGGAAGAAAAACAATAGGGCCAGAAGGAGTGAGAAATAAAAGCAAGAGGGAAAAAGAAAATGAATTGGAGAATAAAGGAGCGTGTGCTTTGGCCGTGGAGAACATTTTCGGTTGAGACATGCTAATAATGAGCTCATTCTCTTATATGCATTGAAATAAATTTGTCTCCAGTCTCACAATGACTCATCTGTTGACATAATAATCATCAGAGAGATCTAATGCAATATGATAATACGTAAAAGGCTCTATTTACACTGAGACAAATTTAAATGTTTGTGTAAACTGCTTTAGTGCTGTTAAGTTTACAATATTTTTAGTAGCACATGGAAGCAGGAAAACTGCTCTTGTGCAAGTTGTTGTTGGTTAGTGCTGGTCTCCAATAATACAGTACAAAAATGTGTCATCAGAGCACTACAGGAAAAAAAATTCCTTGCCTGAGGAATGATTCAGTATTACACCTAAGGTACAACTACAACTGTTCAATTATGGCATTTGTGTATTTGAATTGCTTGCTCTTGAGTAAACTCACTGTAACGAGAGGGGCGGGGCCGAGAGCCGTGGGAACAGAGCGAGGCCGGTGGAGTAATTGCGAATGCGCGACACCTGCGCCACTCACCGGTCTCGAGTCTCACGGAGGAGCTCCGGAAGGATATAAAGGAGGAGTGACGACAGGGAAAGACGAGAGAGGACCAGGCCTGGAGTTTATTTTGGTTTTGTTTGTGCGCGACAGTCGTCCGCGAGGGGCTGTCGCGCTGTTTTGAGTTTATGTTATTATTAAAGTTTGTGTAAATGTTCGCCGGTTCCCGCCTCCTTCTTCCTGACCTACAAACGTTTGTTACACTCACTTTATAGGGAAGAGAGGCAGAGTGCGGTGTGTTGTCAAAGAATGCTAATAGTGTCTGTGTACTTTAAGTTTAATCACTAGCTCTTTAACAGCTTCCACTGTTGTGGGCCTCTTTGAAGATGGCTTAAGGACTGCATTTGATAAGTCAGGAGACCTAAGATACCTGAGGCTTAGGTATTTTTTATAACCACATGCCAGCATTAGACATTACAGCATGTTGTTTTATTTTTTGGTTTATATTTGTTTGAAAGACATAGTTTGTGGTTCAGTACCGGCTTGTAGTAGGTGCTTTGATCTTTTCAACATCAAGTTATTTTGGTTTAGCTGTACCAAAGAAACATTAAAAGTGTAAGATGCTTATAATCTAACGAAGAGAGTTGTTAACCAAAGATAGTCTAAAATCTGCAGTGTTCACTTTTAAAATAAAAAACATTAAATGTTCTTCACTTGTATTGTAAAAACTGTACATTGAATGCAGTGTATGTCGCTGTGAAGAACATCATCTACCAAATACATTAATATGTAATATTTCACTCAGAAGCAGAAGCTTCCTTTTATCGTTTTCCTTGTGTTTCCTGAAGAAGAGCAACATGTATGTGGTTGTAGACTACTTGGATAGAGGCTTTAAATTAAGTGTTGTTCTCAAGGATGGCACTAGCAAAACCTAGGGTCTCAGATTGGTACTGTATTTCAATTGATCTGAAAAATGTGCTTTCTCTCTCCCCTTAACCCACTTTTGTCTTTTTACTCACAGGTGGCTTTCACATTGGATTCTTGAACATCTGATTCTAGCCGGGAAAGCAAGATAGAGAGAGAGGATTGAACATCTGCTGAACACATCAGCGGAAGGCTGTCACCAGGTGGGCTGTATGCTGTGGCTGTGGCTTTGGAGACGGAGCCAGAGGACTTCTTTATGTCCACAGGCCTCAGCTGTCCAAAGGGGGGATGATCTGGAGCGCTGCACACAGGCCTATCATTAGGCCATCGGGGCCCATGCTAAGGAATGGATAGTTTTGCTGCTAAATGTTACAGTGTAACTTCCCTTTAACTATGGGTCAACGGTGAAGGATTGGTATGGAAATCCTTTTTTTCCTTGGAATCAGCTAAAGCAGCAGTTGATGCAAAGCAACTTTTATTTGCTTTTTAGGATTTATATAATTTGACGTTTTTATATAAATGTGTCTACATAGCATTTATTGTTTTTAGGTGGCTAGCATATATTACAAAGCAGACTTTTGGATTTATGAACAAACAAAGACCATGGCGGCTACCTATCGCATTGTGGTCAGCAGTATTAACTGTTATAACAGCGTTGTGATTGACCGTCGTGTCCAGCACACTGTACACTACTGTAATGGGCCCTGTGGTGCACTAAAACATGGACTGAACTGCACAGTGGCTCACCGCAGCACTTGTGCCGAACTTCTTGACACCCCCATATCTAGAACCTGCTCTGACCGGCCCATCGGCCTTCATGAGTCCAAAACAATGGAGAATGGCAACACCGGACCTGGTGCTTTCTGCGACGACTATCACCAGGTCGTTCCCAGAGTTAAGAAAGGATCTGCCATCCAAAGCTCAGCAAGCCTCAAGGATATTACAGGGGAAGCTATCAACCTGGCCAGTGGAAAAATTAAGGAGTTTTCATTTGAGAAAATCAAATACTCTTCCAGCCATGTGACTTTCAGAAAGGGCCGTAAGGTTCGGCCGGACTCCTTCAGCAGGAGGTCCACTGATCTAGACATCATCTATGGCCAGTTCACAGGCAATGATGAGAACTGTCCTCCCTTCGGCCTGTTTCAGAAATCTGTTCTCGAAGAGCATAAGCTAAGTCGCAGTGCATCCCTAGAGCAGAACTTAAACAATGTGGCCACGCTCTACCTGAACAGTCTCACCGAGGAGAACCTAATTACCCGCATACTGGAGAAGACCAAGGCAGACAGCAGTGCCTCAGGAGAAGACATTAAAGCCTGTCTGGACATTCTCCTTAAGTGCTCGGAAGATCTGAAGAAGTGCACGGACATCATCAAACAGTGCATCAAAAGGAAGTCGATGGGTGGAAGCAGCGATGACTCTGGGAACCCTGAAGTCATTTATAAAAATGTGATGGCTCGTCTATCCAACTACCTGAAGAGGCTTCCTCTTGAGCTGGAACAGGGGCAAAGTGTGAGGCAGGAGCACAGTGAGCTTGCCGAACTAGTCAACAGCATACACGGGCTGCAACAAATCCCTTTCTCCCCCATCTTTGGCAATGAGCAGCCTCCGCGCTATGAGGACGTTGTTCAATCTCCTCCGCCCACAAAGCCTCGACTGAAACCCTCCCAGCCAGAACCTCTAGAAGGCTCTAGGGATCTTGCAAGCAATGTGAAACCCTCTGGTTTGTCAGCACGTACACCTCCATCAACTAATGGGTTCTCGCATGGCAGCTTGCCTTCGGCCAGTAGCGGTTCAGCACCTTATATCTGCCACCACACAGTCTCAACCAGCCGACCGGACACATTTTCTTCCACAAACTCTCTCTTGTCTAGCAGTAGCGAAAGCCTCTGTAAGGATGCCATGGAGGCTCTGTATATCGAGGAGGAGGATTCGGATTTGGGAAGGATGCCGGACAGGGCAGTTAAAGGGGATGGGAAGCACAGCTGTAGTATTTCGGAGTCCAGATTGTTCTCCAAAAGACCCACTGGCTACTCCGAGCCTAGTGGTGGTGTTTCAGATAAACTCCATGAACTTAGTAGAAATGGAACTGTGTTCAAGCCTAAAAACGACTCGATGGTCAACCAGATGTACTTGCCAAAAAGCACAGATTCCAGGCTGTTCCCTAGATCAACCACACACGTTAATAAAGGGGGATCCGATGACATTGATAAATTGCTCATGGACCTGGAGTGTCTTTCCCAGAACATGCAAAAGGAGCCTCCACTGCCCCCTAAACTTAAAAACTGTGCCCAGCAGACAGGCTCCCCCCAGCATTTGATTGGTAACTCTGTGGCTAAAGATCTACCAGTGGCAGGTGTGTCTGGACCCTTGGTGACCAAGCCCTCTGAGATAGGGGTTGAGGCCACCGAAGAAGATGATGGAGCTCTGCTTCTCAGGATTCTTGAGAGCATTGAGAGCTTTGCTCAGGAGCTGGTGGAGAGTGGAGCTGGGAGAGGAACTCAGTCTAAGGAGCGAGAGGTCATGCGTCTTCTTCAGGACACGCTGGCCAGCACCAAAGCAGAAGTGGCTCCACTCCCGCTGCCTGTACCTCAGCCTGAGACTGCATCTACACCAGCACAAACACCTAAATGCACACCTGCCCCAACACCCTCAAGTGCACCTCCTGCTGTACAAACCCCTGCTTCTACTGTAAGGGACACAGGCTCAACACTTCTCATTCAACAAACGCCAGAAGTCATCAGGGTGAGTTCAGCTAAACTGACAGTGTCTATATAGAGTCTTCATGTCTCGTCCAGTATCTGTGCAATGTGTATCATTGGTAAAATGTAAAAAAAAAAAAAGATAAATATATAGTTTCGTTATGAAACTCTAGATGGCACAGACTGATGTTTTGTTAATGTAACTGATGATATTCAGAGAGTTAAACGATTTGGCACACGCTGATTGGTTCATGCTGCATATGCAGCCAATGAGCTTACTGTCTTGCATTTATATGGTTGGCTAGCATTCACTAGAGATTCCTGCAGTGCGCTTTCAGAGTTCTCTGAAACTAAAGAGCTAAGATAAGTAAACAGTCTTCACTCTGATTCATTGGATTATTGCGTTCGTCAGATTTACATTTTTAAACTAGAAAACATACAAGTTGTAAAACTACGCGCAGGTTATTCGCGTGAGGAGTAATTACTAAGCATGTCTTGTTCATATAACAGCAGTAGCATTAGCAGCAGCAGCAAGCAGTTTTCCTAGTTCATGTATGTGAGAATACAACATCAAGCATCGCAGATTTAGAACAGTAAAGTGAATTGGGGATTACCTTATTTGCCCGAAATCTCCAATGCTTTTGATATCTTCTGTATCATTCATTTCTACATTAACCGTGAACGGATCGCTTTCAGATGCACACCTCACTAGTGGGGTCGGTTTGCAGTTGGTGTTTCAGTTGTTCACAATTTAAGTCAAGGTGAACCCATATAACTGTCTTTCATAAACGTCATCCTGTCAACAGCCTTACCTGTTTAACCATAACAACTTAATGAGCAGCAGAAAATAATATACCCGCTCATACGTGTACTCGTGCCGCATTGCAATGCACTCAGAAGAGTGAGTGCCCGTTCTTAAAGGGGCCACATCTCTATTTCAATCATTACCTTGGTTCAGTGATAATGAAGAGTTTATAATGAAAGTCATATTTAGTGATAGTTTAAAGATAATCATGAATTTGTTTTAAAATATAAAGATACTACTAATAATAAATTATTTCCAATCAGTAGCTCATGTACAATGTAGCTAATAACAGGACACTTTTAAACTGGAATTTTCTATTTGTGTATTCAGTTGGGCTTACAGCAATTATAGTATTTTCATGGAGTGTAGCAGCAGTATCATTGAATTCAGATTGCGTTATTAGCGAATTGTTAATTGCAGTATGCATAGCAAATCAAGTCAAATTATCACTGTTGTTTATAACAGCAGAAAGTATCTGGTTGCATGAAATTTCAGTGATAACACATGAGGTAAGTAACTCTTAAAATTGAAATGGGCTTATATTACTTCATTTATTTAACAGGGTGTAGAGAGATTTTGTGAATTCTTCAATTCATTATTTTCATTATTTCATTATATTAATTATTTGTTTGCGTTTCATTGTTTAATAAAGATTCTTAGTAATTCTAAGTACCTTCGTGCAGCTGTAGCAGCAGTATGCATAGCTATTCAGATCGCAATTTTTAGCTAATTTAATAGCAGCAGAATGGCATAGCAAATTTAGATGCAATGTTAGAAATAACATTAGCAGCAGTCTGCATAGCAACCAATTATTATTGCTAATATAGCAGGGGCAGCAGAAAGTACTTAAGTTACATGACATTTCAGTGATAAGGCATGTGTGTGAGAGATTAGGCAGAGCACCAATGGGCTAACCCAGCAATTCTATAGTAAACTTCGTATGGAGAGTAGCTAGCAACGTATACATGAATCAGAGTTGCGTTATAAGCAAAAGTAATAGCAGTGGAACGCATCAGACATGGGGACATATGAAAATTAATCATAAATAGTAGTAATAATATGAAATTTAGTTGCTGTAGATATTTCGGACCTCTCAGAGGTAACTGTCTGGCAATTCATAAGAAAGTTAATTTCCGGTTAAGGGAGAATAACTTACTTACTGTACAATTCTAACAAAGCTGTAGCATAAATCTGCGTGATTAAGTGACTCCAGTTATGAGCAAACAATGAACCACGTCAAGTGTGATACAAGTAAGGTTTTATTAACTACATAAACACTTAAACTAGTCTAACATACTACATAAACACATAAACTGGTCTAACACACACACACAAACACACAAACAACGTCAACACAACTACACAGCATTACAAGTTGGTATAGGAAAGGGTACAGTTAAGGCATTAAGAGGAGACATAAGGAATGACATTTATTGAACCATTTTGCATATTCAGCCGATCTAAGCCTGAGGGAAAACATCAGATTCTTAGTTCAAACACACCTTTGTAAAAAGGTGCAAATGATACCTAATGTATCAATTAATAAGACTAAGTTTGAACACTTGCACTTCTCATCTGTCTGAAAGAGAGGTTTGATGTAATCTGAAGATTCCAGTTGATCTTTGCTGAAGTTGGTTGATGAAAAAGAACCAATTTTGAGTCAGAGAATCTTGATTAATGGAAAGATCGAGGCCGAAAGCCTGGCCGTAACGGGGCAGGGGGTGTGTATGACACAGACCAGCAGGTCTATAGCTCATATCTTCTCAGAACCTAACAGAACCACCAACTCTGGGCGGGTCACTGAAGTGTGGCCTTTAAAGTCTGCAAAGATTCCCGCCTCTCAAGATGGGCTTATCCAACGAGAAAGGCCGGAATCCCAAGTGGGAGTTTTGAGATACTGGGGAGTTTTTATGACCCTTTGTTTGAAAGCGTGGTAATTTGCATATGAAACTTGGATCAAAATTACTAAAGATTCTTAGAACACTAATATGTTGCATAGGTATAAACATACAATATGCACTCTCAATTAGATCATCAGAAGACTAATCGTAGATACTAAACATGGTAGGGTTATATATATGTAAGATGACAGGAAGTAATGTTTCGATCATAAGCCTGCATAAAACAGTTTAAAATCTCAAAGACAACATACCACGATGAACTGAAGTATATGTGTGTTCATTCAAATAAAGGTTTTCCTATTAATTAATTAGTAGAAAAGTCCATTTCTACTGTGCCTTATGCTTCTTGCTATAAAAAGGTAGTGATTTTCTCTGTTTCGCATTCCTTCGGACAATAAACCCAGTGATATCAGCGTTGGTTGCCATGGAACCAGGGGCCTGTTCGGCTTCTGGGGTGTTACGCATTTCGGGGGAAAGGTCCATAGGTCCTCACATGGCTTGTTAACTGAGTGGTGTTACAGAGTATTTGTTAAATATAAAAAAAAAAAATATATTGTGTGTTTGATTGGTCCAGAGCCTATCGGCGCTGCATGCAAATACAAAACTGCGTTAGTAGTTGCAGGCCCACGCAGGGCAGGTAGGTTAAGACCGTAGTTTACATTAGACAGTTATTCAATTTGCCAGATGCTTATCACAAAGCAAGCAAACTTGAGTCAGGGACTAAAATGGATGGTATGTGAAAGGTCATCAAAGCGAATAGGAATCACTTGCATTTCATTTATGTTAAAAGGGTGCTTAGCAATTCTAGTAACTTGGTGCAGCCTGTGACAGCAGTATGCATAGTTATTAAGATCGCATTTATGCGAAAATTTCATAAGAAACAGCAGCGCATGCATAGCCAAAGTAGGGCTGAATGATTTTGGAAAATAATGTAATTGCGATTTTTTTTTACCAATATAGTTATTGCGATTTATTATGCAATTATTTTTTAAAGCTCTTTATGTTCTGTATTATTCAACAAAGACAAGCTATAAATCATTGTATAGTATGACCAACACAATATTAGATAGATTAAAAACATAAAACTGGTATTGAGGAAATATTAGTGATTGCAGTATGAATTGATAATGACTGACATTTTTAATTAACAACTACAATCACATTATATTGGATGGATTGTTGAATCAAACCTTGTAGCATGTAATAACTTATGACACACATAAAGCATGCACAAATAAAGCCTGAGTGTAAACATTAATATGAAAGTCAGAGTAACAAATGCACCAAGAATAGCAAGTAGATTGCAGAATATAAAAACAAAATCTGTTTGCGTTAACCACACAATTTAGGTAGCATTAAAGGACTGTAAATAAACATAGGTAAAATCGTGACTGCAACTTTTTAAAACACTCGTCTGATTTAAACTTTAGCCAGTGGTTCTCAAAAGACACTTTTGGTCAGCGCATCCCTTAAACCATCAAAAAATATGGTTGCCCACTCTCCCATCCCTTTCCCAAAGAATTACCCACTTACACCTCAAACGTACCAAAACAAATAATGTTCCACTAAACAGTATGAAAACATGAAATGATGATTTTGTTAAATTTTAAAACACTACGAGCGGGGGGAAGGACACAAAAGAACACCCGGGCATCACTTGGAAACATTGAAAGAAATAGGACTAGAGAGATAACTGGTTTATTGTTATTAAGTATTATTCCCTCTGTTATTTATTAATTTATTTGTTGTGGGTTTCTGCTGTCCGCTAAGGCATAGGACAGCACACAGACACTTTCCTCCCTACAACACGACATTAAACACCGTGAGCTACACGGACACCAGGTGAGAACGAGTCAAAAAATACAGTAGAATCCAAGTAATAAGCGTGACGCTGTGTACCCGGAGACAGGCGTGTACAAAAACTGGCGACACAGCCGACGGCGGGACCCATACACAAACACAGACTATATATTTATTCGTATTATGACTAGAAGTGTACACAAAGTTAAAAGATTTGGCAAACCGGGTCGGGCCTTTGTCGTGACAGTGTAGAGCTGTCTGCAGCGCTACGCCGACATGTGTAGCAATACCGGTAATAGCGCGGTGAGGTGACGCCAGAGAGCAAATATGCCTCGTTCATATTTTGTATGCATTTAGCTTTGAAATATGTACAGCAGACCTGCCGGGGTTCTGTGCGACTTCATCTATGGGCTTTTGCTGCTTACCGTATCACAATTAAACGATACGATCTCCAATTCTAATTCAAAAAGCCTTTGGCTGCTTGTTTACTGTTTTATTTCTTTTCTTTGTCTGCTGATGGCCCGTGCCCCCCCTGCAATACTCGTGCGCCCCCCTGGCGGGCGTGCCCCACAATTTGAGAACCACTGCTTTAGACAGACTTTAAATAAATAAATAAATAAATAAAAAAAATATATATACATATGTATAATATATATTTTAAGAGGGTATATGATGTCTGCTAAAAAGAACATTATTTGGTGTAATTAAATGTGTTTATGCGGTTTAAGGTTAAAAAAAACATTATTTTCCACATGATGTACATTATTATTTCTCCTCTATGCCCCGCCTTTCTGAAACGCGTCGATTTTTACAAAGCTCATCGGTCTGAAAAGCAAGGTGTGCTCTGATTGGCCAGCTATCCAGTGCGTTATGATTGGCCGAATACCTCAAGCGTGTGACGGAAATGTTACGCCCCTTACCATATTGTGATGATGCCCTGTCAGTCCGGAGTGATGATTCAAAAACATGAAACCCATTATAAACGAGGCATTCCTTGCATCCAGTGGGGACATAATAATGGATTATAATGACTTATATGTCTTTTTACGTGATGCGTTGCATTGCGCCGCGTAAACATAAAACCATGTTTTTATTTGTGATCGGAGAAATTACAAACAACAAGCCCTACTCTACACTGCCCAAAAAACTCGCTTTAAATATAAAAAATATAAAATATAAAAACTCTTTAAATATAAAAAACTTACTTACAATCTGTGAGTCAGAACAGCCGGCATTGTAGTCTACTCTACCAGAATCAGGAAACAGTCCTCAATAAAATTTGCTGCACACATCTCAATATTTGGGTTAAACTGTTCTGGAAAAGTGTTGTAAATAAAAATTAACCACTGATTTCTAGTCGTGTCCATTTATGAAAGGCCAAACAAAGTAGTTTCGCTTTCAATGGTGAACACAGCGTCACACACTGCGGCCTAGAGTATGCAGAGGCCGGCTTGTGTGAGCAGAGGTGGCGGGCTTGAGAACGGCGCGGCCGGCGGATTCGACGAAGGAGGCTTGAACCCCCCCCCCCCCCCCACCCCCCCCCCACCCCCCCCCCCCCCCCACCCGCCCCCACCCCACACATGTGACGACCCCGGGCTGGACTCCGCTTCGTCCATGGTGAAAGCCGATCCGGCGATCCACAGCGCAAAGTTGATGTATTTCCTCAGCAACCAGCACGGATCAGCTCTAGGCATGACGGATATCGTCCTCTTTTGGAAGGCCAAACAAAGTAGTTTTGAAACACACAGCACCTTCACGACATGGCGGCGGCAACAACAATACTACAGCGAGAATAAAAGTTACGCCTTCTTTCTTTGCGTGAACATTTGGGCTGCGTTATGCAAATCTTCCCACATAGTGACGTAGATATGTGGGGGCGTGTTAGAACGAGCCGTTTTAGGTAGGTGTGGCTGACTCTTAACTTTTATAAAGAATTATCTCTTTGGATTTGAGACTTTAGTCTGCATCTTTACAGATCTTCTTTTATGCACCAAGAGCTTGTAACACTCCAAAGAGAAAGGAAAAATTGAAATCACATCATATGACCCCTTTAAGGTTGAAGTAATGAAATGCACCGTAACACTGTTACTGCTTGAGTAATTTCAATGTGCCGCTTTGAAGTACGTTCATATATGCTTTCAAACATTGCTGCGTGTAGCGTGCCAGGGTTGCCAGGTTTTTGCACTAACAAAAACCCCGCCCAATTGCTACTCTAAAACTAGCCCAATCTAATTTCTGAGGGGGGGGGGGGGAGTATCTGACTGTTACAAAGTCGCGTTCCAGGGGGGGTAGTGACAATACAAGGGTTTTTTGGAGGGGTTCAACAATGCGGGACTGCACGCAACGCGAAGAAGAGAAATCTTGGCAAACCCTGAGGTAGCGAGACATCTCAAACAGTATGACTGGCTTCTCTAGAGAGAAACAATGAGCTAGGAAAGAGAGTCTGTTAGACGCATTTGTAAAAACAAGCAGATACGCCTTAGAACAGCATACGGTAGAGCGCGACACTGTGTGCCATCCAAAAGTAAAGGCCTGGAGAGATATAAGAGAGAGCGGATGTCTCCTTATGCTTTCTCTCGCGTACTTTGCTGTATAGGAACTCGATTTCATGATTCTACCAGCATCGCAATCTTCAAGTCGAGACAACGACTCTTTAACGTCGTGTGTCATGGGACTGAGTGTCAATCGCCACCCAGCTCTGACGATGCAAATCGAGTTTTTTTCATATGGCGAATATCCAATACAATTAATCATTCGCCCTATAGCAAAGTCATATGCACTGTTAGAAATAAGATTAGCAGGATGGAAGTCAGAGGGTTGCTAATATAGCGCGGCAGAAGCAACTACTTAGTGCTTGCTTAAATTTTTTACTTTCTCTTTGGAGTGTTTCAAGTCTTGGGTGCATAGACGAAGAAGATCTGTAAAGTTGCAACGGACTAACAGTCGCAATCCAAGAGATATTCTTTATAAAAGGTTTAAGAGAGTCGAGCCCCGCCTACCTAAACGGCTCGTTCTACACAGAGCAAAGCCACAGTCTACGTCACAATAAGAAGAAGAAGGGGGAAAGAGGAAAGAAAGAGAGAACTTGCACTAACGGCCTGAGCACCCGCGGAAGAACCTGATTCGGAGCGCGCCAAAGAAAGAAGGCAGTAACTTGTATTCCGCAGAAAGATGGCGTGAAAGTAAACGAACGGACCGAGCCGCAGAAGTTGCCGCTGCACGCAGTCATGATTCCGAGGAAGCGATCGCGATGTGTGTTTCATTGTGCAAAGACACGAGAGAGGGACACAGCACTTGTTGGTCTTCAAAGGAGAGGACGATATCTGCTTCGTCATGTCTGGAGCTGATCCATTCTGGTCGCTGAGGAATACATCAACTTAGTGTTGTGGATCACCGGATCGGCTTTCACCATTTTCACCACTCCTTCGCCGGGACCGCAGTTCTCGACCCTGCCGCCTCAGCTCACGCTAAGCCGGGGCTTCCGTTCATGCTAGGCCGCTGTGTTTTTCATTGTGAAAGCGAAACTATTTTGTTTGGTCTTCCAAAAGAGGACGATATCCGCTTCATCATGCCTAGAGCTGATCTGTGCTGGTCGCTGAGGGAATACATTAACTTAGTGCTGTGGAGCGCCGGCACATTTTATGGAGGACTGTACTGATCCTGGGAGAGTAACGTTAGACTAAAATGCCGGCAGTTTGACTCACGTAAGTACGTTTTCATTTAAAGGATGCATGATGATCACATGCGGAGTTGGGCAGTGTGGAGTAGCACTGGTTGTTTGTCATTTCTCTGATCACAAATGCAGACAGGGTTTTATGTTTATGCGGCACGATATCATCATGTCCTCCTGCTTTTTTAGCCCTAATAAAAGTTATAGGAGCATTAAATAGTTAATAAAAAAACTACATTCTAATGCTCATTATATTAGCATTAGCCGCGCTTATGCTAACGATTAACTACTATAATAACAGCGATGTTCATTTCAATCCGACATTCTAATTAAAATATTGAATAATATTCATAACAAAAGCGGTGTTTCCCACAGACTTGCACGTCTATTGTGGCAGGCATATCCAGTGCCGTGAAAAAGGTTTTTGCCCCCTTCCTGTTTTTTTATTTTTTTTCATATTTGTCACACTTAAAAGATTCAGATCATCAAACATTTTAATATTACACAAAGATAATGCAAGTAAATACAAAATGCAGTTTTTAAATGATTATTTCATTTATTAAGGGAAAAAAGCTGTCCAAACCTACGTGGCCCTACGTGAAAAATTAATTACCCCCTCCTGTTAAATCATGAAAGAACTGCAATTGATTAACAACATTATTTTAGATAGCTGAGTTAAATTTCACTAGCCACACCCAGGCTGATTACTGCCAGACCTGTTGAATCAAAAAAATCACTTAAATAGAACCTGTCTGAAAAAGTGAAGCATGCTTAAAGAGCAACCCATCATGCCGCGATTCTAAAGAAATTCAAGAACAGATGAGATGAGAAACAAAATAGTTGACATGTGTCAGTATGAAAAGGGTTATAAAGCCATTTCTAAGGCTTTGGTACTCCAGTGAATCATGGTCAGAGCCATTATCCACAAATGGAGAAAACTTGGAACAGTGGTGAACCTTCCCAGGAGTTGCTGGCCAACCAAAATTACTCCAAGATCACAACAACGACCCATCCAAGAGGTCATAAAAGAACCCAAAACAACACCTAAAGAACTGCAGGCCTCACTTGCCAGTTCCCAACTAAGCTCATGCTTCAGATTCAACAATAGAAAGAGACTCTGGGCAAAAAAAAACAGCATCCCATGGGAGGAGTTCCAAGGCCAAAAACAAAGCAATTGCTGACCAAAAAGACACACATAAGGAAGCTCATCTATCATTGGAACAACAAACTATTGAGTATTCCCCAAGACCTTTTGGCAAATAATCTGTGGATTTGAAGGAGCACAACACTTAACCGTTTGAACTATTTTGGATTATTTCCAGGTGTGCTGTCCCGTACATCTGGTGTGAACCCAAACACCAAGGCATTTCATAAAACAAGAAACTCATACCAAACTAGTCCAAACCACCCATTTTGGGGTAGTAGGGTGAGATCTGTGGCCTGTCCCTCACTTGCAGATTTCAGCACATTCCTGGACGATCTCGGCAATAATGATGCGAACCATGAATTTCTGCACTCTATCAGAAAAATCCGAAGGGAGGAATGTCTGGCGCATCGTTTGTGACTCACAAGCTCAAGCGCATGGAGCTATGTACAGCGACAATGATCCACACACACAGCAACGGTCACATCATGAATGTTCCCCTCGACCAAGAAAAATAAATAATTAACCCTTGGGTTGGAACTGTGGCCAAATCAAAATCGGCTAAATTTTCCGAGGTGAGATGCTTAAACAGTTCCTTCATGCTCGAAAAACCTCCAATTGTTGCGGATTAAAACAACATTCTGATAAAGACCAGAGTGGGACAAAAATTTCCTCCACAGCGATGTGCCAAGGAATCATTGCCAGTTATCTGCAAACACTGTGATCCCTGCTGCAGTTTGTTGATGCCATAAGCCGCTGGCACAACAGTATTAGATTAAGGGGGCAATTAATTTTTCACGCAGGGCCAGGTAGGTTTGGACAGCTTTTTTCCTTAATAAATTAAATCATCATTTAAAAAACTGCATTTTGTATTTACTTACATTATATTTGCGTAATATTAAAATTGGTTTGAAGATCAGAATCTTTTAAGTGAGACAAATATGCAAAAAAAAAAAAAACAGGAAGGGGGAAAAAACCTTTTCACAAGGCACTGCGATATGCAAAATAATTCTCTTGCCCTAGACAGAGGCGCTTGTAGAGCGGGAGGACGATAGAGTTTCAACCCAGTAAGGCTGTAATACCAATAACTCGGCGCTGCACTCCTACCCACCTAATGTCTGCTCAGTGGCATTACGGCTTTAGGATTTAAATTTAAAATGAGCCATCCATCAATTTCTGAAGACTGTCGGGGTCCTTCAGAAATAACCAGCTGATATAAAAACGACATGGGGTTTCGACTTTGACACTTGCACGGGTCTACTGTTCTGTTTCAATGAAGTCAAAGCCTTGCGGACAACTATTGTGGCGGTGAGTTTTGATATGTGGCATGAGCCACAAATAAATCAATGTATAGGAAACACTGAGAAGATCTAAATGAATTAAAAATTAACTTAAACTCCCTAATTGAACTCTTTAATTTGATCTGGGTGTCTTTTAAAGTGTTTTGTTAGTTTGATGTGTTTCCTCATTTTAAGGTCGCCATGTCTCAGTGCTTTTATGAACAGAGCGCATCTGCGCACCTTTCGGATAACGCATCAAGAACTGGGTTGACCGGGTACTCGGTATCACCGGTACTTAAAAAAACCTGGTACCGTAACGTTTAAATTTTTTTAGTACCGACTTGGTACCGAAGTACCGGGTCTTTTGACAACACTAAGCAGTTAGATTATGCTAGTAAATTCTGATTAAATATTATCAAGCGCACCACAGGCTGCCACCCAGCTACATTTCCTATTACAACATTGTGAATATCATTAACAGAAACAGCATCTACTCAACTCAGTATTGAAATGTTAGTGAATGTTATCATAGCAGCAGTAGCAGAAGTTTTGTTGCATTGGCCGTATTGCATTGCATACATTGCGGACAGCTTTACCTATCGTAACGGGTCTATTGACTTTGTCATGTCGTGCTGCTCGCGTCTGGCGTAGACACCGTGTTAGAGTAAAATAGGCATTCGCCTTGCTACTTATACCTAATTTATGGATCTCTCAGCAGTTCAGTCTCGTGTGCAGTAGCAGCAGCTTGCATAGGCATTCAGTCATCGAGATTTTTCTCAGCAGCAGCATACACAGCATTTCTATGTAGCGAATTTGAATTCGGACACAATTAATATAAAAGCAACTGCATTTAAATATAGTCACTGTATTGTCCTGCTCAAGACCATCTTGGAACGAGCCACGCATTTATCAATGATGTGTTCATACAATGCAAACATTATTGTTCTTAATATGCAATATAAATATTTTAAATGATCAAAAATAAATGAGCAGCTGCTTTTGAGGCAGAATTAATCCTGGGCATATGACACCACAACTACAGGGTGTTCAGTGATTTATTTTTTCGCCAAATTTTTTGTTAGCTTATTAATAAGTTAAAGGTAAGTATTTACATTGCAGTAACGTTAATGAACGTTAATGGGGGAGATTTTGAGGTGAGGAGAAAAAAATAAAAAAAAAATAAACATGCGCTGTATTTTTGGAATTGAAGGAACAAAAATATAAAAAAAAATTATAAGTATTAAAATAAAATAAATTATCAAACAAAAAACCCTTAACCTTTAAAAAAAAAAAATGCTATAATAAATGTGCTGAGGAATACAAAAGAAGAAAATAAAAATGGAATAAAAAAATAAAAAAAAAAGAAAAAAAGAAAAAATTTTTATTTAAAAAAAATAGTTTTAATAAATTAAATAATTTAAAATTAAAATAATAATATAATAAATAATAGCGAATTAATAATGCTGAGAGAGGACAATTAAAAGATAATTATTGCAAAATTTGGTGTGAAAAAAAAAACAAATATTAAATTTTATTAGATTATTAAAAAACTTTATAATAAAAATATAAGAACATAATTATTCAAACAAATAGGAAAACACAACCACCCACCCCCCAAAAAAAATAGTTGGTGAATTGATCGTGAAGAAAAATACTATCCCCAAAAAAAACAATATAATAGAGATGGTAGAAACGAAAAAATAAAATTTATCAACAACATAATTAAAAAAAACAAATTACCAAAAAAATAAAAAAAATTAAAGAACACTCTTAATAAAAAAGCTGATTGCCTAAGGTACACTCTTTGTTCAGGAGAAAAAAAAAAATAAACAAAAAAAAAAAAATAAAAAAAAAAAAAAAAAAAAAAAAGTCGAGCCTCAAAATAAAAAACTCAAACAAAAAAAAAAGTAGGAGAGGCAGGGAGGAGGGGAAAAAAACAAGAGGAAAAAAAAAAAGAGTTGAGAAACTATTTTTTTGAATTGAAATAATAAATAAACAAAGGATGAAAATTTTGATAAAAAATAAATAATAAATAAGAAAGGAAACAATTTAATACATAGACCAAAACATTTAGTTTAGAAAAGAAATTAAATGAAATACAAATAAAATTTTTAAAAAATAAATTTTTTTTTTTGTCTAGTAGATGAGTTGTTAGAAAGGGAAAACAAATAGAAAAAAATTAAGAAAAAAATGTGAGATAGCGAGAGAAAAAAGGAACGCTTGCGTAAAGGAAATGAGAGGGAGAACCAGGGGATATGGTATGAAGAAAATGATTAATTTTCAGAAAGAGAAAAAAAGAGAGAAAAAAAAAAAAAAAAATTACAACTTGAATGACATTAAAAAAGCTATTTGCTCAGGCTGCAAGCACCGAAGCCTCTCTATGAGCCAAGGTGGTTTTTGGTCTGGGGGTGGTTTACTGCATCTATCAAGCCTAGCAGGTGGCAGCAATCTCCAATAATAAGGAAAAAATTAGCATTGTCGTGGGGAAAAAAGTTCATTTATTCAGTAATTCACTCAAATTGTGATGAAAAACTCGGTGGCAATTAAAAATAAATATTCAATGCACGAAGCACAAGTTGAAGTAGTTATAGGTTTTCTTAAAAGGGTGTTTTCACAAATGTAGATCGAACTTATTTTAATATTCTTGCTTTGTTTCAGAAAACACGGGATTAAATGCCAAATATGTTATTTACACTGTGCTCTTTTTATTTACTTGGTGACGTCGTTTTCGCTTTTCACCACAGCATTTTAAAACCGGCATTGACCCAAATGTTGGATTTAAGACAAAGCATACGCGTCAACAATATATATAGCGGGGTAAGTAGTTAATACAAGTGACGCGCGAGTAAACTGTTCTCTCGTTGGTCAAAGTTTCACGGTTTATTTTCCTGGATTCCACTGAGCTGTCACAGCTGTCATCTGTCAAGATGGAACGACAACAGCTTCGAGGGCTTATTGTTATTGTTGTGTTTTTTTTTTGTGAGCATGTCGTAATAATAATGTCTTAATCATTTTGAGCAAGAGGACCAGTGGATTGATGGAAAACATTTTTTTTAAAAGAAGACATGAACTACAAAGAAAGAGCAATTAAACGACCGCATTTTATTAAAACAAATTAAAAAGGCGTGCTGTAATTTTTGAATGGCCCAGACGTGCTCTCCACACCCATTCACAGGTTCATTTTGAAAGGTTGTGGGTAATCAGCAAAAACAACCAAAGCTAATGCTTTTCACGAACACGTAATGGGTAAATGGACACCATATTATCATTGTGATAGAGCTCTTTGGTTCGTGGTACGGTTGGACCAGTTATTCCCTTTCTTTGTTCCAACTATAGGAGATTGCTTTTCTCAACATACAAAACCGAATCGCTCACCGATAGTCGCTCGCTTTTTCAATCGAGCTACGAGAACAACCCGTTTTCCTCGTTCATTTTCTAGGCTTTGTATTTCGCGTGACCAAGGTTTGGCGCGGGAAGTCCGAGTTGTGCGATTGGCCGTTGTTCACACATGCCACATTTATTATATTACCGAACCCGTGGCTCTACGGCCCGGGGAATAACGCGACATATAAGGTTCTCGAAACATTGATTTCTGTATTGCGTTGTCGATTCTATGTGTTTTTGTGTTTATAACACCCCGAAGTTCTTTGAGTTATTTTACATTTGTGGGACTTTTGGCTCGACAATTTACTGTGTACACACAACATTTTCTTTTTTTATCTAACCACGATTCCCACCATTCACTAACTATAAATTGCACCCAATTACCCCGACTAACTTAATCAAGACAAGAATAATAAAAAAAGCATATTTTTAGCTGATCATTGTTGGGCATCTTATGGAAAACGTATTGTTATATTTTAAAATGTACATGTACTCACTACTGGTAGGGGCTCATTTTGCGTTTAAATTACGCTCGCGCAATTCCGGCATGGCATGGAGGTGATAAGTTCGTATATCGGCCACGTGCTGACTGGTGGTATTGGAAGCCCACGGTTTCTCTCGCAAAGTCGGCCTTCAAGCTCATCTGCCCCTTTTTTCGGTCTCTTGTTTCTATTTTCCTCCTTGACAATACACCATAGCATTTCTCCTTAATGGGGTTCAGGTCTGGTGGTTGCTGGACACAAGCAATGCAAACCCCACCATGGTCAATTTAACCAAACTTTGCGGCTTGGCTGTGTGGGCAGGTGCCAAATCACGATTGGAAAATGAAGTCAGCATTTCAAAGAATGGTCAGCAGAACGCGGAGCATGAAGTGATCCAACATTTTTGATGTAACGTGGTGTAGTCAGTGACGTTGGTTTTCAAAAAACACAGTGGGCCAACACCAGCAGAGCGACGAAGGCTGCGCGCGCGGGACACTTGCAACCCCAAATCATCACATACTTGTGAAATCGTTAACAACTGCCGACTGCAGAGACAAGTCTGTTGGGAAGAGGTGGATTCTCCACTTCGCTAAAGGACTCTAGGACCGCTTGGAAGTTTCACACCAGACGATAGATACAATAAAACTTGAGCTCTCATCTGCAAAGAGGACTTTGAGCACCAATTCCAATTTTTGCTGGACAACAGTCAGTTCTTCTTCGCCGGGGTAGCCCAGGAAAGTAACCAGAGGAATACGAAAAACTGTAGCCAAATCATTGACACGTCTGTTGTGTGGTGGATGTAATTTTTGATGCATTCACACCAAGCCTCAGTCCATCCTTGGGAAGTTCAGCAAATTCTCTTATACGATTTTGCTGACAATACTCAATAAAAAGGCTTTTTGCAGGTACCTCTCGGTTGGTTGGTTAGCATCTTTGTCTTTT
>JADLZN010005572.1:0-24980 GCA_018155175.1 Sinocyclocheilus anophthalmus | reverse complement strand
CTGACAACATGTTAAAAAAAAAAAAAAAAATCAAAAGTTGATAAAATTCAAAAATCTGCTGAAGCTGGTTGACTTAAATGTTTAAGTTTTCTCAACTTTTGATTTCTTTTACAGGGACTTAAACTATCAGGTTTTGTAAACTTAAATTTCTAAATTATAAAAACTATTTCTAGTCAACTAAACACAAAATTAAAAGTTTAACTAAGTTTGCTTAACTTAATATATTATGTTGATTAAACATGCACAAAAGTTTGTAGCGCAAACCAACTGAATGAGTACCTCCGGAGGACCTTTGAACAGTTGAGTAAGCTCAACAAATTCATACTGCTGACAAACACCCCGGAGCAAACCTGCGAATTCGCACCCTTTGAACTAATATTTTTAAATGTCGTTGCTCAAGTTCTGAATATTTTGTACAGTGTAGGTAAACACTCAATGGGGCGAAAAAGAGATGCGGGGATCTGACAGTCGTGTGCACAGAAGACAACCAACGTTGACACCCTTCACCAAGGAGGGCGAGGGTAACAGCCACAACAAAACATTCATTGCAAAAGAACCGCTAAGAAGTGGCTGTTCACAGAACCGTGATGTATCCAAGATGATTAACAAGAAAGGAGTGACGCAACGCAACCGAAAGGACACGTAACAAGCGAAGTGTGGAAGAATAAAAGAGGCAGACACAACCAACGAGAGGAAGCGCCAGCCTTTATGAGGAATGGGAGTAAAAATGAAAAAACGATTCAAGACATTTGAGTGAACTTCAAAGAGAATGGGGACCGTCTGAAGGGACTGGGCGGTCAATGTTGAGCTAATCAAAGAGCAAGACCACCCAACGGTGGTCAAGGAATTTGGCCGACGCAGCGTGTGAGACAGGTGTCTATTCCTCTGTCTAAAAGCTAAATCACGGCTGAACCACAGAACAACGTCAGAGGGTCTTACACCTAGCAGCGGGCTAAGGGGGGCTAAAAGAAGAGAACGGCATGCGAAACAACAGAGAACTGAAAGCTCGTTAGCGCCAAGGGGTGGTTCACAAAGTCCTATTGTCTCTGTCAGTGATATACACCCGGAGAGGCAAGAGTTTTGTATTTTCCATGTGGAAACTGACAAGGGCTCACTAGAGAATATAGCAGGTGGTAATCTCGCCCGGACCCTAGGGCAGTTGTGAGAAAGAAAGCTAATACGCCCAAAGTTGCTTGAAGTCAAGTGTTATAAGTTAACACATAGTCTGGCGCATGGAGTTTGGGGCGATGGCAATGTCATCTGCTGGTGTTGGTGACTTGTGTTTTTTTTTATTTGAAAACCAAAGTTCACTGCACCGTTTATTTCCAGAAAATTTTGGAAAAGCGCGCTTCATGCTTCCTTCTGTTGACAAGCTTTATGGAGATGCCGATTTCATTTTCCAGCAGGATTTTTGGCACCCGACCACACTCCAAAAGCACCAAAAGTGGGGTTAAAGACACCATGGTGGTGGTTGTGCTTGACTGGCCAGCAAACCTACTCCAGACTTAACCTCTCTACATAGAGAATCTATGGGGTATTGTCAAGAGTAAAATGAGAAACAAGAGACCAAAAAAGGAGATGATGAGCTGAAGGCCACTGTCAAAGATATCTGGGCTTCCATACCACCTCAGCAGTTACACAAACTGATCACCTCCATGCCATGCCGAAATGAGGCAGTAATTAAAGCAAAAGGAGGCCCTACCAAGTATTGAGTACATTTACAGTAAATTAACATACTTTCCAGATGGCCAACAATTCACTAAAAATGTTTTTTTATGGGTCTTATGAAGTATTATAATTTGTTGATCCGATATGTTTGTCTGTGGAATTGGTGCGTTTTTGGTGAATGTGAGCCAAAATCATCACAACTAAAAGAACCAAAGACTTTTAAACTACTTCAGTCTGTGTGCATTGAATTATTTAATACACGAGTTTCACAATTTAAGTTGAATTACTGAAATAAATAACTGGTCCACTTTGACCACTTAATAATATGAGAAGCAAATTATATGTTGGTAAATAGGCAATATATTAGTGTTCTAAGAGTCTTTAATAATTTGTAATCGAGTTTTATTTGCAAATTACCATGCTTTCAAACAAAGGGGCATAAAAACGCCCCAGTATCTCAGAACCCCCACTTAAGATTCCGGACTTCCTCATTGGACAAACCCATCTTGAAAGGCGGGGAAATGTTCTCTGACCGTAAGCTGACACACCATGACCCGCCCCAGTCGGTAGGTTCGGCGTCAGATGTAGGATTGAAAAGCTGTTGAGGGAAAACGCGTTCAGGATACAAAACCATGGTGCCAGGCCTTTCTTCCGGCCGTTTTTTTTTTTTTGTGTCCTTTTTCCAGTTGCAATCAAGATTCTCGAGGCTCAAACACTGGGTTACTACCATCACCATTCAGCAAGATTTTGGGCCTTAAGATTGCATCAGGAATCTGTTTCAGACAGCCGAGACTCACAAGTATCAAACTTAGTATTATTAATTGATACATTAAGTATCAGTTACACCTTTACAAAGGTGTGTTTGAACTAAGAAAACTAAGAAGCCTTCAGGCTGTAGATCTGCTGAATACGCAAATGGTTCCATAAATTTCATTCCTTATGTCTCTTTCTGTACTGAGTTTAGCTTTAACCCTTTCCTATACCAACTGAGTGTGTGTGTGTGTGTGTGTGTATTTTAGACCAGTTTATGTGTTTATGTAGGAGGTTAGACCAGTTTATGTGTTTATGTAGTATGTTGGAATAGTTTAAGTGTTTATGTAGTTAATAACACCTTACTTGTATCACACTTGACGTGTCATTGTTTGCTCATAACCGGAAGAAAAATGATAAGTCACACTAATCATGCAGATTTACGCTACAAGCTTTGTAGAATGTTACAGTAAAGAAAGTTAATTTCCCTTAACAGGAGAAATTAAAAGTTATTGAATTGACAACGGACAGTTGACCATATCTCAGCATTGAAAATTAAACCGGCATACAGCGGCAACATGGCTGCCGACGCGAACAAAAAAGACACAAATAAATGGAAAAGAGCAAAGCGATCTATCGACATTTAATTAATAAAGATTTATTTAACCGAAAAGTAATCATTTTGTTTAGTGACTTTCAATTGTGAGTTAATATGTTATGTCTGTTACTCAAAGAAAATACTGTTTGAAAAAAATCGCGAGTTTGCTAACAGTCCTTGATTCATTACAGACCTGCCTGAAGTCGCCCACAACGATAGGCTATGTTCATATCTGATCAGGGCGATAATAACCACCATAGACATTGAGGAGGGCTCGTCCCCCCAATAATTAGAAATCGCTAAACCCTTTCCTCAAATATTGCCAATTCGAGAGAGAGAGAGAGAGAGAGAGGAGAGAGAGAGATGAGAGAGAGAGAGATGAGAGATGAGAGAGATGAGAGAGAGAGATGAGAGAGAGAGATGAATGGCGGTGTGGCGCATCTGTGCGTTTCTCTTTTTAGGGTGAGTTTACTTCAAAAACAGCGATTTTATCCTCTCGTTGCTGGAAAATATAACGTAGCGATTCAGTATTTAAACTGTTATTAATAAAAGTCGTGGGGCAGCGTTGACAAGTTTCTTTGCTCCTGGATGTGTGAGCTGCGCGATATCTGATGCGTGTGTGTGTCAGTAAGCAGTGCATTAATATAGAATGGTAATTAAAGGCTCTAATGCACACCAGCACACCAGTATAGGTGTGTGAATTGTAGGAGCTAGATGACGTAAGATGACATGTGACGGCATAGTAGTGGTGTCCCATTTCTTAGGGGAATATTTTGACCCCTAACCCTTGACACTCTGTTTCAAGGGACAAGGGGAAGGGGTATAAAATAGAATTGGGATTGGACCTTAGTGTTGATAAAGTTTACTTAAGCCTGATATTCTGTCCTAGTTCATGGCTGGTTAGATGTTATTAATTGACTGGAACTTGGGCCAGTTATTGTGTGGCCCTTGTCTGTATCCACCCCTAGGGCCATATTCACTAGAAATCATAAGGCTAAAAGTTCCTTCTAATGTGGAAATTTAGGAGTAGGAGCAAAAATTAGGTGTGGCCTGCTCCTACTTTTAGGATTTGTAAAGTTTTCACCCAAGGGTAATTCACCAAACTGAAAGTAACTCCTGATCTCCCCTTATGCAAAGAAAATATATTTCCTAATATATAAATGATCAATATATTAAACGACATAATGCAGACCGATATTGCAAAACTACAGACCAGAATAATACACCCCCCACCGCACCCCAATACCCCTTGCCCCCCATGACCCCAATACCCCCACCCTCCCCCCCCCCCAGGAATTGCTGCTTTTCATATATTGAAAAATATGTGACTATATATTTACTTATAACAATATATGTCATTTTATATTCAGTAATACACTTTATAATGTATAGATGTACATGTAATAAGATATGGAATTGCATATGTAAAAATATATTGAACATATATTCATCCAGTATATACACACACATATATGGAAATATATATTTCTAATATTTAACGATCACTTATGATATACACAGTTCATATTTTAAAATATAACTAGTTTACAATAGCATAAGCACACCTGCTCATAATAAAGAACTTAGTGATCAGACTATCACCGTTCTAAACAGTGCACTACCATTACTTTTTAAATAAAATAACATATAATTTAACAGTGTTTGGCCAATTGTCTTCCTGACCACAGACTCTACTCTTCTGCACAATGGTAAGCCCACAAACTTACACATACCAGAAACCCTTTTACAATACGCTTATGTGCGTATCTGCACGTAGTATATGCTTTACAATTTTGTCTTTATCACTATCTTGGTACCTTAAGCAACATTAAGCATTATTTGTGTTAAGCATTTTAATGTCCCTATTCAAGTTCTGCTAATTCACAAGCCGAGTGAGAGTAATACTCGCAAAGGTGATGTTAATTATTAAACCAAACAAAATCAAAACACGCAGCAATTTATGATATTGTTATGAAGTGACAGGCAGTGGGTTTTCTATCTATTCTTCTTGTGATTTCTGAGACCTGCTTCCCTTGGGGTTTTTAGACATAAAACCGAAAAAATACACTGCATTGCCCAGTTTTCTCTCAGAACGATGATCAGAGTTACTTTTGCAATTATCGATGCAGCATGAATGACATACACTGGTGACATTTTCCACAATCACGACAGAAAATCAAAATACTGCCCTGAACTCAATAGCGGAGAGGCAGCGCGATCCTCTCAGTATGGCGGCTTAAACAAAGCAGTTTCTCAGAACTCAACGTGGCGTGACGTCAGCTTCACATTAATAAAATCAATTAATTAGAGCTGCTTTTGATTATTAAAATTTAATGAGACCATTAAAATGGAATCCAGAAAGTTAATGTTAAACACAGCATTTGGTAAAAAATAAAACCAAACTTAAACTTTTCATAAATTGAGGTTAAATTGTGTAAGTTCCATGACTTTGATTAATTAGACATGTTATTTTGATTCAATATAATTTAATTTAACCATTAAAACAGAGTCTAGGTAAAATTAAAATGGAATCCAGAAAAATTTAAATGAAAATAAAATAAAACAGAACTTGGGAAACAATGAAACTGACTTCACTTTTATAGGGCTGAATGTGTGTTTTCTTTTCAGCTTTTCTGAGCTGGCAGACATGCCAGAAAAAAAGTCAGAAAAAGTAAATAAAATAAAATAAATAAATAACAAAGTTAACAAAAGTGAAAATGTCATCCGATGTCTTCTTTTAAATTTGTGCATTTATTATTTAATGTATTTATTATGTATATATATGGATATATTAACTTTTACATATGATAGTGCTGTAAAATGATTAATCGCGATTAATCACATCTAAAATAAAAGTTTTTATTTACATAATAAATGTGTGTGTACTGTGTACATTTATTACGTATATATAAATACACACATCACACGGTAGGTTTTGAAATATAATTAATTATATACATTTATATTATATTTTATATTGTATATAAATATATTTAATATATAAACATTAATATAGATTTTTTGTAAATATATACATTGCATGTGCTGTATTTATTATGCAGAATAAATAATACCAGTACACACTCATTTATATGTAAACAAAAAACTCATTTTTTTTTATTTTGAAAGCAATTATATATATATACCTTATATATATATATATATACACACACCACACACACACATGGACAATACTTGTATTACAAGTATTACAAATACGTCACTTCCTGTTTGTTGCTACCGTGTGGTTTGAGTTTGAGCTCCGTCAAGTTAATACTTTGTCGTCTAATTTTTTATCTTAAAATCAATTTATACACCATCATTTTCGTTTAATAAATGTGAAGGATATCCCCTATGTATCGACAAACAAAAACATCAGAAGCGCCTTGTTCATCACTAGTTCTATTTTGACTTGCGACGTCACTATTAGCTATTATTTAGCAAGCGAGCATCGCCAGCGTGTCTTGCCGCTAATCTCGCTTACACTAAACTCTATTCACACATCATTACCAGTGTTTTACTCACTGTTACTTGCTTTAATAGCGGATGTGTGTGTACCTTTGAGTGCAGGTGAGGACACGTGCGAGATGCATTCGGTGAAGCTTTTGCCAGGGCGTTTTCAGGCTGGATGGTACGTGGACAGAAGAGAATGGAGAGAACGTGGAAGAAAGTTTCGTTTGGAGGAAGAAGAAGAAAGAGAAAAGAAGATAGAAGCAGGATAGAAAGAAAAGAGAAAAAGGAAAGGAGCGGAAAAGAGGAGAAGGAAGAACAGCAAAAGACAGAAGCAGAGAGGAGTGTTTTGTGGTGGAAGAGAGAGAGTTGGGGGAGGAGGAAACGAAGGAAGAAGATGGAGAAGAAGTGAAAGAGTTTGTTGTGTTGGACTTTTGGTTCCCGTTTTTGTTGGATTGTTTTGGGGGAGGGATTTGTTTGGAAAGAATTTTTGTGATGTTTGTGGGGAGAACGAGAAGAATGGATCCAGTTTGGGAGAGAGAGAAGCAGATCCGGGACCCTGATGCAAAGCAGATCCCAGAGCTGAGAGCGCGGAAAGCCGAGCTGAAACAACCAGGATGACGCTCACCGAGGTAAGTATACAACACGCTGCTAACACTTCCACCACCTCTACTCAGTGTGTTTCTCTGCACGGACCCTGGTTGCAGCCGCAGTGGAAGACGCGAGCCAGGCCCAGGGCGACGACCTCTCCCCTTCCGGTTTTCGAGATCTCCACCCGGAACCGCTTCGGTCCCCTCCGCGAGACGGAACGCGACGCCGTGATCATCGGAGACTCCATCGTCCGGCACGTCCGGGCTACGTTAGCCGAAGGTAAAGTGTTCTCGATGTTTCTGCGCAGATAACCCGCGATCCTGAAGGGCGACGAGAACACAACGGAGCGGTCGTGCTTCACGCGGGGGCTAACGACACCAAGCTGCGGCAGACGGAGACACTGCAGAGGGACTTCAGGAGCCTGATCGAGAAGGTGCACCGCACATCGCCCGCAACGACGATCATCATGTCAGGACCGCTTCCCACATATCGAAGAGGACATGAAAAGTTCAGTAGGCTTTTGCTTTAAATGAATGGTTATTGTCATGGAGTAAAGAACAGAAACTGCTCTTTGTTAACAACTGGAATCTTTTCTGGGAGCGTCCTAGGCTTTTTCGCGCTGATGGTCTGCATCCCAGCAGAGTAGGAGCGGAGCTCATGTCGGACAACATCTCCAGGACGCTACGCACCATATGACTAGTAAGTGAAATCTGAAATAACTGCCCTGATGACTTTTGTTCTACCCGCTTAAATGATAGAAGTACGTGCGATGTGTACAATCTATAAAGACTGTGTCTGTCCCCGAATAGTGAGGTCAAAATATAAATTTAAAGCAGGAGGATCTAGAAAAAAACTGATCGTGATTAAACCAGAAAAATGTCAAATAAATGAACAAAAACAATTTTTAAAAAGTTTGGGCTCCTAAACATTAGAACACTCTCACCCAAAGCAGTTATTGTAAAATAAATGATCACAGATAATAGTTTTGATACTCTGCTTGACTGAAACCTGGCTAAAAACTAATGATTATATTGGTCTAAATGAGTCTACTCCAGTTACTGTTTATAAGCATGAGCCCCGTCAGACTGGTCGTGGTGGCGGTGTTGCAACAATATATAGTGATATTCTCAATGTTACTCAGAAGACAGGATACAGGTTTAACTCATTCGAAATACTAATGCTTATTGTTACACTGTCAGATATGCAAAAGACATCTATAGTATCTCTTGCTCTGGCTACTGTGTATAGACCACCAAGGCCGTATACAGATTTCCTAAAAGAATTTGCAGATTTCCTCTCAGACCTATTGGTTACTGTTGATAAAGCGCTAATTGTCGGAGATTTTAATATTCACGTTGATAATACAAATGATGCATTAGGACTTGCGTTTACTGACCTAAAAAACTCTTTTAGAGTCAAGCAAAACATCACCGGGCCCACTCATCATTTTAATCATACGCTAGATTTAATTATATCGCATGGAATTGATCTTAGTGATATAGATATCGTACCTCAAAGCGATGATGTTACTGACCATTTCCTTGTATCGTCCATGCTCTGCGTATTACTGATATTAACTATATGGCTCCGCGTTATCGTCCGGGCAGAACTATTGTTCCAGCCACCAAAGACAGATTCACAAATAACCTGCCTGATTTGTCTCAACTGATCTGTGTACCCATAAATACACATGAACTAGACGAAATGACTAGCAACATGGGCACCATCTTCTCTAATACAATAGAAGCTGTTGCCCCCATCAAATTGAAAAAAACGTACTGTGCCATGGTACAACAGTAATACCCATTCTCTCAAGAAAAAAACTCGTAGTCGTGAGCGCAAATGGAGAAAAACTAACTAAAGTTTTTAGAATTGCGTGGAAAAACAATACGTCCAGCTATAGACAGGCTCTAAAAGCTGCCAGGGCCGAGCATATCCACAAACTCATAGAAAATAACCAAAACAATCCTAGGTTTTTATTTAGCACAGTGGCTAGATTAACAAATAACCAGACGCCACCCGATCTAAATATTCCCTCACAGTTTAAAAGTAATGACTTTATGAATTTCTTCACTGATAAAATAGATATCATCAGAAATACAATAACAAATGTAGATTCTACAGCGTATAATACTTTAGCTTCATTCATCGCACCAAAAGATAAACTGCTGTGCTTTACAGCTATAGGACAGGAAGAACTAAATAAACTTATCACTGCATCTAAACAAACATGTTTATTAGATCCTGTACCCACTAAATTATTGAAAGAGTTGTTACCCGTAGCAGAAGAACCACTTCTCAATATTATTAACTCGTCGTTTCTGTCTTTAGGTCACGTCCCAAAACCTTTCAAGCTGGCGGTTATTAAGCCTCTTAGTAAGAAACCACAACTAGATCCTAGTGAACTGGCAATTACAGACCCATTTCAAATCTTCTATTTATGTCTAAAATTTTAGAAGTTGTGTCTGCTCAATTGTGCTCCAACCTGCAAAAAAATTATCTCTATGAAGAAATTCAGTCAGGTTTCAGGCCCCACCATAGCGCAGAAACTGCACTTGTTAAAATTACAAAAATTACTTGCTTCTTGCGTCAGACCAAGGTTGTGTCTCATTGCTAGTTTTACTTGATATTAGTGCTGCGTTCGACACCATAGATCATGATATATTCATAGATCTATTACAAAACTATACAGGTATTCAAGTGCAGGCTTTAAGATTGTTTAGATCCTACCTTTCCGATCGCTACCACCTTGTTCATTTAAATGGGGGGTCATCTCAATTATCACCAGTAAAATATTGAGTGTCACAAGGATCTGTCCTAGGTCCTCTGTTATTTTCGATATACATGTTGCCACTTGTTAATATTATTAGGAAATACGGGATTAATTTCCACTGTTTTTATGCTGATGATACTCAACTATATATATCTCACCAAGACCAGATGAAACTTCTAAATTTATCCTAATACTAACAGAGGTGTTAAAAAATGTACTAAAAGATTGAGTATGACCAATAATTTCTCTATGTTAATTCGGATAAGACAAGAGATATTATTATTGTAGCCAAAAAAAGCCTCACCGTACCCCCGAATTCGTGGATTACAATTTGCCACTATACGGATGTACGTACTCCTCTACAGTCAATTCTGGGTGTTATATAGATAGACTTGTATTGTGAAAAATCATATTCCCATGTTACAAAAAACAGCCTTCTCCATCTAGAAACATGCACGTTATGAAACATGCTACCGTTCTGATGCAGGAAAAGCTACCGTAGCATCCAGCATATGCCACTGAACACAAGACTGGAGTATTGTAATGTACTGCTAGGTGGTTGTCCTTCATCTTCTATAAACAAGCTACAGGTAGTCCAAAAGGCAGCGGCTAGAGTCCTTACCAGGTCAAAAAAAAAAAAGATCAAATTACCCCAATTTTACAGTCTCTGCAATGGCTACCTATTAAGTTCCGTATCAGTTACAAAATATTACTTGCCTATAAGGCCCTTAATGGGTTAGCTCCTGCATACCTAACTAGTCTTCTACCACGCTACAATCCATCACGCTCCCTAAGGTTGCAAAATCTGGACTTTTGGTAGTACCTTGGATAACAAAATCCACTAAAGGACTCCCGGTAGAGCTTTTTAGTCATCTTGGCTCCCAAACTCTGATATGCTCTTTCTCTGATAACGTTGGGTAAGACACAATCTCTCTGTTAAATTAGATGAAAGACCATATCTCTTTGGACAAGCATTCAAATAAGCATATCATGTTTTTTAATCTTTTACGTAGTTTATATATGATCAAATTGACACATCAGTATGATCTTCCTCTTACCGTTTGGGTTAAACAAATCAATTTTGCTTGGTTGGAACAGCAGCTACGCTAATTATGTTTGCTATTTGTTTCTCTGTTTTTTTACACAAGCTTCAGTCTGGATCCAGGACACCTGAGAAGAGATGATGCAACCCCTTAGAGGACCTCAGATGATGCCAACCATCAAAACAACATACAGAACTACCACATTTTGCTATAAGTTTGATTGCATCATAAATAATTGCTGTTAATAGTGTTCATCATATGTTTGATCACGTCTTTAATTAATTTTTCCGTACGCTGGTTCGTTCCTGGTTCAGAGGAGAAACTGGCACCCGAATGAAAGCTGGTTTCTCCCAGGTTTGTTTCTCCATCTGTCACGAGGGATAGGTTTTGGTTCCTTGCCGCTGTATGCCTCTGGTTGATTAGTTGGGGACACTTCATTTCCAGCGATATTGTTGACATGATTGCAAAGATACTATTTAAACTGAGCTGCATGTTGACATCACTGAATTCAATGATGAACTGTCTTTTAACTGAAAAATGAGTGTTTACTATTGTCATTTTGCATTATTGACACTTTTTTCCTAATTAATGCTGTTCAGTTGTTTTGACGCAATCTGTATTGTTAAAAGCGCTATACAAATAAAGGTGACTATAGATCTTCAGCATCTCTCCTCTGCTGATTTCTCTTCGGTTATTGAGTCAGTTGACTTTTACAATAGATCTATGAGCAGTCTCTTAGATCTGCCTTCATCTTTTGCAGTTCACAGGTAAACCATGGGGCTGAACGGGAGAAGGTGACGGTTCTAGTTCTGACAGGAGCATGGAGATCTAAGAGACTGCTCAAAGATCTATTGTAAAAGTCAACTGACTCAGTAACCGAAGAGAAATCAGCAGAAGAGAGATGCTTAAGATCTATAGCTAAGGAGTCCAGGTTGATCTTTTTCAAATTCCTGAAACACATTTGACGCTTTTCTTTGTTTTGGGAACAAGGGAGTGGCAACTCCATTGAAATGACCTTATGGTCAGACACACCCAGATCATACACCAGAAGGTTACTAATGGGGGCAGAGTTTGAGATGACCAAATCCAATGTGTGTCCCCTAGAATGTGTGGGGATATCAACATTATTAAGACAGTACAATAATTGCAAAAACTCAGCTGCAAAGTTGCAGGAGGGAGTATCTATATGATTATTAAAAACTACAAGTATTAAAATATTACCAGTGGTAGAGCAAAGTGTTGTAAGCAGGTCATGAATCTCTGAGATGAACACTGAGTTTAGTGTAAGGGGCCAGTAAATTAGAAGTATTGTCATAGGGAAAGGAGGTTTACATTTAAATGCAAGACATTCAAACGAGAACGGTGTTGGCAAAGGGAGGGGGCATAGCTCTACTTGTTGTCGATATATTATAGGCCACCACCATGACCAGTAGTGTGGGCTTTCTCCAGATAGCTGTAACCGGAGGGGCAGACTTCATGTAATGTTGAGTAGACCTCTGCTGATGCCATGTTTCTGTTATGCACATAAAGTCCAAACTCTTTTCCATGATATGGTCTTGTATAAAGAATTACTTATTTGTGAGGGATTGTGCATTAAACAGTTCCATTTTGAGCATTGGTGAAGTAATTAATCTCTGTAGAGGCCGTATTACACTGAAATCCACTCCACATTTTATGTCCTGCTCAGTGTAAAGCAATCTCACGTTATTTCCCATGCGGTCCAGCTTAGCATTGTGAAATCTCACAGTGATTCCCTTCTTACTCACACTGAAAGCGATGTTGCTCTGATGACGTGACAAACGTGCGACATTGGTTTAGATAGATGGAATCCCCAAGGTAGAGCAGCCAGGCTGATGGTAAACAAACCTTTGACAGGAACTTCTGTGGATGTAACGTGGTCGGTGCAGGAGTCCAAGTACTTTAATGGCTGCAATGCACGTTGGAACCACGGTGTGGTTGTTAAGATTCAGCAGCTGCGGGATGTAATACTTAAGCCTCATGCCGGTCGCCAAATGAGTTCAGCTGGAGCTAGCCATTAGCGAGACTGAGACTGTCAAAACTGTCGAGCACAATGAAAAAATTGTTCATGACATGGCAATGAGGTACAAGAGTCACCACAAGGGAGTTAACCTACACTGTAAAATCTAATTAGTTGGGCTTACTTAAAAAAAGCATGCAAACTGATTGCCTTGAAAAAATTAAGTAAAGTTAAATAGGAATAGTATGTTGTACTGACAGATGCTTAGTTAGTATAGTTTACTTACATAAGAGTTCTGGTAACTAAAAAAGAACTGTAGGGGGTACTTGATCCTTTCACTTAGGTTAACTCATGACTTACTGATATAGCTACTCACTGACTCCCAGAGTGCATTGCGGCATGAATAAATTATGCAGTTGCTTTGTTTTACAGTTGTTGTTTTTATTTGATAATTTTATTTGCTGTCTTTTGTCAGTAGTAGCACAACAAAAAGAGCAAAAAAAATGGTTATTGTTACAATTAATAAAAATAAATGAAATTTAATTTGTTGTGATTCGCATGCTGAATGTTTAAGTATGTGTCTTCACTTTCTAAAAGCAATCTATTTTTTACTTTGATTCCCTTGAAACAAGTTATTCTGATTTCATATTGCATTGCTGCATTAAAATAAAAATAGTTATAGCAACATAAACAAAGTTCCAAGTACATAAACAAATGCGTTTTAGGAAAATCAACATCAATTGAATAAGAAGTCAGCTTATGTGATGTTTTCTCAAATATTACAGTTGTATTGAAAATTCCACATGCATGATGACTGGAAAACGAGTGAATGCAGCTAGTGAAAGATGACTGCAGACATGGAGGAAATGAGTGAAAAGTCTATTAAGACTCATTTTCTTTTCTTCTTCTTGTGTTGTTATGTTGCACATTAGCAACATATTAGTTGTACTGCTGCCTCTCACTGCTTTATTAATGTCATTGGTTCCTTTGTGGCTACTTGAATATTTTAAGTGTCACTCAAAACGGTAAATAAATTGTTTTATTTGCCTTGAAAGTAGCTGTAACTTAATAAAAACTAGTAAGTATAACAACTAAGTAAAGATTACTAATTAAATCTAAGTAAGGTAAACTATTGGATTTTACAGTGTAGTAGTATCAGCAGATGTGTAGCGTCTGGACCACTCAAACACACAATATATATTTTGTTAGATAGATTTAACAAATACTCTGTAACACCCCAGGAAGCCGAACAGGCCCCTGGTTCTATAGCAACCCTGACACCAGATACTTTTACGACCTCATGGAATGTGAGCAGGGAAAAGCACTGTCATTTTATAAGGAAAATCCCCAAGGCACAGTAGGAATGGACTTTTCTACTAATTAATTCATAGGAAAACTTTTATTTGAATGAACACACATAGCCTTCAGATCATAGTGTATATTATTGTCATCGTGTATTTTGTCTTTAAGATTGTATACTGTTTTATGCAGGCTTATGATCGAAACATTCCTTCCTGTCATCTTACATATATATAACCTACCATGTTTAGTATCTATGCTTAGACGTCTGATGATCAAACAAGCGTGTTATTATATGTTGGTAATAGCCAATATATATTATGTCCTGAGAATCTTAGTAATTTTCGACTCAAGTCCTTTGCAAATTCCCACTGCTTTAGAGACAAAGGTCATAAAGCCCTGTCCCAGCAAGTTGCCACCCCCCCTTGGAATTTCTGTATCTCCTCATTGGACAAGCCCACTTGAGAGCGGTGCCTCTTCTCCTAGCCTTAAGGCCCACAACAGGGCCCTTCCCAGGAGTCGGTTGTTCTGTGGGTTCTGAGAAGATGTTGAGCTACAAATGCTCCAGAAACCCTAAGTACGGTGCCAGGCTTCGCCTGCCACTTTTCCTTCATCAAGCTCTCGACGAAACTGGGTTCTTCTTCCATCAACCACTTCGCTCAGAGCTCCAGTGAGCCTTCAGATTGCATCAATCCTTTCTTTCAGACAGATGAGACTTGCAAGTATCCAAACTTAGTCTTATTGATACATTAGGTATCATTTGCACCTTTTTTCAAAGGTGTGTTTGAATTAAGAATCTGACGTTTCCCTCAGGTGTTGATCTGCTGAATATGCAAATGGTTCCGTAACTTCATATTCTTATTTTCTCTCCTTTTTACTGAGTTAAGCTTTAACCCTTTCCGATACCAACTGTATGCGTGTGTGTGCGTGTATGTTAGTCGACCAGTTTATGTGTTTGTGTGTGTGTATGTTAGACCAGTTTAATGTGTTTATGTAGTATGTTAGAATAGTTTAAGTGTTTATGTAGTTAATAAAACCTTACTTGTATCACACTTGACGTGGTTCATTGTTTGCTCATAACTGGAGTCACTTAATCATGCAGATTTATGCTACAAGCTTTTGTAGAATTGTACAGTAAGGAAGTTATTTCCCTTAACAAGGAAATTAATGTTCTTAGAATTGACAGACCGTTGACCCTGAGAGGTCAGCTAAATAACTACAGCAGATGTAAATATTCATAATTAATTATAACTAGTTATGATTAATTATTCATATTTCCTATGAGCTGATTCGTTACAGACGACAGGGAAATCCAGGTATTTACCCACAGACAAACAGCGAATGACGAACAATCAGCAGATGTTGAAGGGGGTAGCAGTAAATAGGTAGACAGCCTTCAATTTAGTAACAGTCTGTACATAACACAACTTAAGTAGACGACTGTTTAGACAAAAGCGGTATTAAAGTAAAGCAATATACAGACGAAAAAAAGGAGCTAAAACTCCTAAGCTCACTGATAATGTACGAGTGCCTAAACCCTTGTCATTGCAATAGCAGACAGGACCAAGCACATTCATCTTAAGTGACGGTAGGCGGTGACATTTGGCCCACCTTTCCCAGAGAGACTTGAATCTTCCTCACAAGTAGAAACACCTGAGAAAGCCAGTACACCTGCTGAGACTGCAGTGGTCTTGAATAAGGGTACAAGAGAAAGACATCCACCAGTGTGGACTAAAGAGTACGTGTTGAAGTAGTAACCTCTTGAACGAAGATATTGTAAGGGTGCGGCAGATATTTTGAACAACAAGGTAATACATTGCTGTAAAAAAACGGTGATATTCTGACAGTAACATCCTGTTTTTTTTTTCATTACAACAGTACAATCCCGTAAAAATAATAATTTAATATTTTGTTATTTTCGAGAAAGTAGCCTTCTGCAATCTTTGTTGTAACAGCGTTCAGATTCGACACTCAGAGACTGTGTTTCAAATCACACCCTACACCCTCATTCACTATTCCCTATATGAGTTTACTAATACAGTCCACCTGACAGAGAGAATGAACACTAATGAGTGAATTCAGACAGTGATGAACAGCTGCTGTTAACAAGCAGAATCACTGAAGAAAAGAGAAACACAAGAACTACAACTGACTTCAGCCACAGCCTTAGATAAAATCAACTGAAATAAAACAGCAGAACATGATCAAACAACTCCACACACAGCATTACAGTTTGACTTCCTGTCATATATCAACAAAAATTTTTTGAGAATAAACAGAGGTTTTAGATGTTTTATTGAAAAGGTTTTGTTTGACCTCACCATCGTGGCGATCAGTGTTTGCTTTAGCTGTGCTCTTGACCCTTCTCATTTAAATGCTAGCTTGTCTGGTTGTTATAACTGTGTTTGTAAAGCTCATTTGTTATAGCAAGATAAGCGTAGAAAAATTATCACTAAATGGTTCTGGTTAATTATTGATGATTGTGTTACCATCATTTTGTGGCCTGACTCACTGGTCTCATTCACTGACTGATTTGTAAAACTATAGTGTGGGTTTTCACTTGTTTCATGTTATTTAAGATAGCTATATGACACTGTAAGCAGAGATTGATAGTCAATTGTGATGAATTTTGAAATCTTTTTATGTTCAAAACCTTTAACACTACAGGTTTTCTTAGACACACAGAAACAGCAAGAATCAGCACATGAATCTCAACAATGGTGACAATCAAAAGCTTCATGCTGCAATGCATGCTGGGTACCACCCATTACTCCCAGCATGCATTGCGGCATGAATAAATGATGCAGCTGAATTGTCCACTTATTTTCTTTAATTCTTACTAGGTGCTTTTATTTTTGCTTTTGTTTTTGTGTTGAGTTTTAGTAGCGTGTTTTGTGATGTTCAGAGTCGATCTGTTTGTTAATTTTTTTTGTTGTCACCATTGTTGAGATTCATAAGCTGATTCTTCATGTGTGTGTTTCATAGCGTGTCTGACCTTCTATTTTTTTTGAGTGATGTGTGTGTGATTTTTCATAATAGCCCACTTGTTCTTTTGCTCTAGTATGTTACCATAACATCACTTTGGTATTGGTACATAAAACAAACTCTAAACAAAATCTGCAAACTTGTTTTTTTAAAGATGGAAATGCAATTTGCAAAATATAATCACCAGCATTACATACTGTGCTTTGGACCTTTTACTACCACTACAAATGTGCTGAAAAACACAATAGTTAAAGCAGTCAAACACAAAAACTAATCAAGGTTCAAGATCCCAACTAAAGCAAACACTGATCTCCATCATGGTAGTGTCCCAAAACAACAACATCTAAACCTCTGTTAATTCTCAATAAGAGCTTCTGTAGATGTCTGACAGAAATAAAGTCAGTCTGGTTAGTAATGTGAAGCTGGTGATGCTGTTTTAGAAGTTGTTTAATCAGATCTTGAGAGATTTAATGTCTTTTATTTCAGCTGATTTCATCTAAGGCTGTGGCTTAAGTCAGTTGTAGTTCTTGTGTTTCTCTTTTCTTCAGTGATTCTAATGAAGTGAACACTAATGATCAATCCTCACTTAATTAATCACATAATTATCTCATTAACTGCAGCACTGCTTCACTCTCTAGTGTGCACACTTTATAAGTGTTAATTTAAAACTGAGGATTTTGTTGTGGGGTTTAAAGGGCTAAATGACTAAATAAATAAATAAACTTATGTTCAAATTATTTATGAAAAAGCATTACAATGTGCATTATGAATACCCTTATAATGTATTATACATTTTAAGGCTTTCAGTAAAGTGATACCAAATTTTGTCACAAAGATCTTTATTTATTGAGAATTTCTATATAGAAATCAGAGAGGTGCAAAAATACATTTTAAAACATATTAACACATTAACTGCATTAAATTGCTTTAAAAAGATGAGTGATTGCTTGATTAAACAATTCAAATTTCTTTCAATTGTGTTGTCTGTGTAACAGTATGAAAACAAAGCAGGCTATTTGGAGGCTTTTATAAGATGTCTAACTTTTTTGCGGATACCAGGAAAGTTTAGACCATAAACAATAGGGTTTACAAACGGTGGTATAACAATAAATTCCAGTGAAAGGACAACACCCAGCTCTATAGGAACTTCCCCATTCACAAACCGACTCAAAGTAAGCTCACAAAATATAGCAACTGAGAAATGTAAAAGGATCACTATGTGTGGAATACAAGTTTGATACGCTTTGCTCCTAAAGTCTTGTGAGCTTCTTTGACAAATTGTAAGTATTTTGACATAGGAATATAATATAAAAATCAAAGGAATAAAAATATTTGTAACTGTTACAATCAGGCCATAAATATTATTAATATTAAATCGTAAGCTCCTCATAGAGGCGACGCACAGGACTCTCTCAGCATAAGATTAAGATATTTTCTGACAAGTTCATAGTTGTGGCAGTATAGCTTAAACAATTTGCTACCACACATTTTCAGCCTGGCAGTCAAAAGACCAGCAAAACCAACACAAATAATTGGATAAAGCCATGCTATAACTATTAAAAGAGTTAGAAAGCGTATGGTAATTATGTTGTTGTAATGCAAAGGTTTACTAATTGCAACAAGCCTATCAAATGCCATTAGCATTAAGATTGTAAGTTCACAAGCTGCATATGAGTAAATGACAACACTCTGTATGAGGCAAGCTTCAAAGGAGATTCTATGTGTATCATACAGCAGGTCTGTCAGTAACCTTGGGAAAAAGCCAGCTGTACCATATACAGAGTTGATGGATAAACATGAAATCAAAATGTACATGGGTTGGTGCAATGTCCTTTCCAGAAATACAGCAAGCATAATAAGAACATTAAAGTATATGACAACACAGTAAAAAATAAACCCCAAACTGAAAAAAGCATATTTTATGCACCCAAGATTTTCAAACAACATGAAGAAAAAATATGTTCCATTTTCCATTTCCTTACACAAGAGATATTTTCATTGACCTGAGGAAGAGAGAAAACAATCTAATTCATATAATTTTGACATCAGAAAATAAACCATGTTCATCACCTTGGAATATAGGTAGCCCTATGTTTGTAGGTGTCCTTTAATGTAAAGTCTTCAGTTAGATTAGCGATTTAATAATTAAATGACTGGCTAGCACAGTGATAATTCAACAGTCTCAGAAAGACACTTTACACACATTTCAAACATTATAAAAATACCTTCTGATATATACTCTGACATGACCATCATGGCATCTTCATGAAAATTGCAGGTAGTGTTTTCGCACCAGTACATGTGGGGTTTTTATAGTATCTAACATGTCTCAGGAGGCCTGCTGTTGCGTATACACTGCAGCATAAAAAACATGATTCATGTCATGATTCCTTTTTGGAAAAAAAAGTAAAAGATCTTAAAATCAAATTTTGGCAGAGATGGGTAACAATTTTATTCGATTAAAACACCTTCACACAAGTGTTTTTAAGATTTTTTTTTTTCTGTGAGTGAATTGAAAATCTTTAATTGCAACTCATGTCTAGCCTTAATGCAGATGTATTTTGACGTATATTTGTCCCATATATATTGCTATGGTTATTTATTTATTTACTGATTGTAGTTCTGAAAATAAATCTTTGGGGGAGTAAATCCAGAAGCTTTCCAGTGTGTATGTGATTGCTGATCCTCTTAGCAGCATGAAAAACAAACAATTCTATCCAAATTCTAAATGTATTATGTAGAGTGTTGGGGAGTAACTAGTTACATGTTTAGTAACACAAGTTACAGTTATTGTATAATTGCCTGCCGAATGTACTAAAGCGATTATATCCGAATTCGCCATTCGATAATTGAATCTCTAATAAATCATGAATCGGTTAGTCATGGCAATGCTTCGGCTCACGCTCTCCGCTCCGCGCCTCCACAAATGGGTTAAATCGAGTAATCAATGCGGAGAGAGAATGGAATGGACTATGGAGCGCCAGGTGCAAGCACAGAGAAGCAAAACTACTGTTCAGGTGGGTTTTCTAGTGCAGGTCAGTTTCATCTGTAAATATGCTATGTAGCTTTGTCTTTGGTTACTTAGCTAAGCAGTAGCAGCCAATTGCTCATCAGTCATCACTCAAAATACTGTAGTCCTTTAGCAGACAAATAATCATATTTTATAATAGGTTAGGGGGAGCTAGGGCAGACAACAACACAACCCTTACGAAAATTAACAAAGATTTTACTATTAATCCAAAGACAATGGTTCCCTTTCTCTCGGTCACTCCCCACTTCACGTCGGATGACCACGAAATTGGGATCTCGCTTAGAGAGACCAATATACGTCGAGTGTAAACTAACGAGCCAATGCACATTGGCATGCGATTATTGCATTCAGCCGCCTCTGATTACAGCGTGAGTATAAGTAGGCAGCAGTTGCAGCGCATATTCAGCTTTTCGCTTGGGAGTCGAGCGATCACATCGTTCTGCTCCTGCCTACTCTACTGAGAGAAGAAAACTGAACGAGTTCAGCACGCTCTTGGAGAGCTCCTCGTGTTGCTGGTACGGCGCTTCAGCGGTGGTGGTTTCCCATGTGGGTTGCACACATCAGGCTGCACTACCCCCTGTTTTTGTTGCAGGCGGCCATCTCCCCTGTGCATTTCAGCACGCTAAAAGAGCTTTTTCCCCGAAAAGAGCAATTTCGGGTGCGTCTTTCTAAAGACTACGTTGCTTGGCAAACTTGACGTTACGTCTTTGTACAGACGATGTGGGTCTTACTACAGACAATGTATCACCCGGTCGTTTCTGGATGCGGTCATTACCTGGCTTTGGGTGATGGTCACGATCGCTGCCTCTCGTGCCTGGGCATGAAGCACGCTGAGGTGGCCTTCGTGGATGGCTCATGCTCCCATTGCGTGGGTGACCATCTCAGAGTTGCGGACCGGACTGGACCGGAGTTGCGTTACCTGCAAGGGGGCGGAGTGCCCGTGCCACTCCCTAGATCTGGGGTTCCCTCTGGTGGCAGCCGGGGCGTCCTTTTTCTGGCGGTGGGCGGACTGGTCTTACGGTCACGGTGAGGGATTCCCCTCCGGGGATGCCCAAGCCCGCTGGCACTTCGAAACCAGCGGAGCTCTCAGGAAGAGCGGGCTGGACTCTTCCGGGGGGTACCACCTGTTTCTTTCGATGCTCCCCCCGACGATCGGATGTCGATTTGCAGCATCGGAGGGTGAGCCAGAGCTTTCTGGAGAGGAAGATTCGGCTGCGCTGCTCTCCTCCGGGACCGTAGCAATGCCTGGATTGGATCCAGAAATATTGGCTATGCTTTCCCGGGCCACCGTAGGAGTAGGGCTCGAGTGAAGACTTTCACCGTGTCCCGAGCCCTCAAGGTGGCACGATTGGTTCTCGGGGTGGTCCGCTCTGGTTCTCAGTGCCCCGCCTCGGTGTCTTTCTTCCTGGAGGTGCATGAGGAGTTCAACAGGTCGTGGACGGCACCTTTTTTATTGCCGGAAACTGATTTGCTGGATCCTTCTCCCTCGCCACCCTCGATGGTGAGGAAGCTAGGGGGTTACAATGGTCCCCCCGGTGGAGCGGTCGGTTGAAATGCAGTTGTGTCCTAATACCGCCTCCCACCGCAGGGAGAACCGTGCCTCTCCTCCCGGGTCTGTAGGTACTCAACTGGCCAGAGATGCCTATACGACCTGTGGAAAAGCTGCCTCCGCCTTACACACTACGGCAAACCGACAAGGTTTCCTGACACTCCCGTCGCCTGTCGCAACTCGCCCGCCATCTCCTCCTCTGTAGTCAGAAGCATCTGAGGTCACTTTGTGCTGTTCACATTCCTGGTCTGCTCAACCAGGCAGCCGACGAGCTATCTCAAACTTTGCTCCCGGGAGAATGGCGACTCCATCCCCAGACGGTCCAGCTGGTTTGGGGACGTTTCAGAGCCGCTCAGGTAGACCTGTTTGCCTCTCCAGAAACCTCTCACTGCCATTTGTTTTACTCCCTGACCGAGGGAACACACGGCACAGACGTACTAGCACACAGCTGGCCGCAGGGCCTACCCAAGTATGCATTTCCCCCAGTGAGCCATCTGGCACAGTTCCTGTGCAAAGTCAGGGAGGACGAGGAACAGGTCCTCTTGGTGGCGCCATACTGGCCCTGTCGGACTTGGTTCCCCGAACTGATGCTCTTCGCGACAGCCCCTCCTTGGCTGATTCTTCTGAGGAAGGATTTACTGACTCAGAAACGGGGCACCCTTTGGCACCCGCGTCCAAACCTCTGAAAACTTCATGTCCGGTCCCTGGACGGGACGCAGAGGTTCTGAGTGGCCTACCCCAAGAGGTAGTTGACACCATCACTTCAGCGAGAGCGCCTACGCTTGAAGTGGAACCTGTTCGTTGAGTGGTGTTCTTCTCGCCGAGAAGACCCCCGAAGATGCCCGATCGGAGTTGTGCTGTCCTTTTTGCAGCAAAGGTTGGAGCGAAGGCTGTCTCCCTCCACCCTTAAAGTTTATGTCGCTGCAATCGCTGCTAGAAGGAGGTCGTTGGGGAAGCATGACTTGGTTGTCAGGTTCCTTAAGGGGGCGAGAATGTTAAATCCTCCACGGCCCCCCTCTATTCCCTCGTGGGACCTGACTCTGGTGCTCACGGCACTACAGCAGGGGGCCCATTTGAGCCTTTTTGCAGGCGGTTGAGCTGAAGTTCCTTTCAATGAAGACTTTGCTCCTGCTAGCATTGGCCTCCATCAAGAGGGTAGGGGACCTGCACGCATTTTTGGTCAACGATTTGTGCCTAGAGTTCGGGCCGGCTGATTCCCAGGTAACCCTGAGGCCCCGGCCCGGCTACGTGCCCAAGGTTCCAACTACACCCTTCAAAGACCAAGTGGTAAACCTGCAAGCGCTGCCCTCGGAGGAGGCAGACCCAGCCCTAGCTTTGCTCTGTCCCGTCCGAGCCTTAAGGTGCTACGTAGACCGGACGCAAAGTTTCAGGTCCTCAGACCAGCTCTTTGTCTGTCACGGAGGCCGGCAGAAGGGGAATGCCGTCTCGAAGCAGAGGATGGCCCATTGGATAGTGGATGCCATCACCCTGGCTTATCAGGCACAGGGTGTGCCCTGCCCGTTCAGGTTGCGAGCTCACTCAACTAGAGGTGTTGCATCCTCCTGGGCGCTGGCTCGTGGCGCCTCGCTGGCGGATATCTGTAGAGCTGCGGGCTGGGCGACCCCTAACACATTCGCTAGATTCTGTAGTCTTCGTGTGGAGCCGGTATCCTCATGTGTTCTCACTTCAAACGGGTAGAAGCACTGAGAGGCCTTGGCTTCGGGTCGGCTTGCAAAACCACGCCAGAGAGTCCATACAGTAGACCCTGTTGAGTACCTCCGTCCCCTCGGCAGCCAGACGTGGCGGAGCGTCCGGCGCCAGGCCTTCACTCGCTGAATCCTCGAGAACTGGTTGAAGGCTGGGTTCCATATGTAAGACCCAAGTGGATCTCATATGTGTAAAGTCCACGGTATAGCCTTGAGCCCGTGTTTCCCCCCGGCAGACTTCTGCCATTCCAAGAGGGTTCAATCACCTCCATTCTTCCATATGCACCTAAGGGATGTCCATATGTGTATTGCTTCCGAAACCTCCTTCGGGAAGGTTCGAGCTTCCGTAACGTCCCGGTTCCAATTAGAATGGGTACGTTTTCCCAGTGTTTTCCAGTCTTACTCAGTGGGTAGTGCCATAGTAGCAGTAGCTGGTCCTCTTGTGCCCTGTCCTCTTGTGCCCTGGCCTGCACCAAAAAATAGGGGCGCAGGTGGCTTCCACAGGACACTGGAAGGGGCAGTAGCTGTGGCCTTTTGGTAGGATCCCAATTTCGTCGGTCATCCGACGTGACGTCGAGAGTGACCGACTGAAAGGGAACGTCTCGGTTACGTATGTTAACCCTCGTTCCCTGAAGGAGGGAACGGAGACGTCACGTCCCGTCGCCACAGCTCCTGTACCACCGCTGAGCGGCCGGGTCACTGGCTCGGCTCCTCAGCGAAAACCTGAGTATGTGTTGCACCTGCTGCCTAGTTATACTCGTGCTGTGATCAGCAGCAGCTGGATGCAATATTCGCATGCCAATGTGCATTGGCTCGTATAGTTTACACTCGAAGTAGATTGGTCCCTCTAAGCAAGATCCCCATTTCGTCGGTCATCCGATGTGACGTCTCTGTTCCCTCCTTCAGGGAACGTGGGTTACCATACGTAACCGAGACGTTACTATTGTTAAACCATGGTAACCACAAATTAACCATGGTTTTGCTACACTAACCATAGTTTAACCATGGAATTTGTAGTAAAAATTAATATAAATGGTAATCTATTTGCAAAAAAAAAAAAAACATGGTTACTGTACTTTTAGTATAATAAAAGCATGGTTAATTTTTGTAAGGGAAAAACATGACTCATGTTCAGTATTAGGATTTTTTTCTATAAAGATATTGTAGTGATGTTCTAATTTTGACATGTAGGCAATTTAGTTTTGTTAAATCTTGAGTATTAAGTCATGTGAGAGATAGATATCAGGTCAAAATAAAGAGACTGAAGAAAAATGGAAGTGAAGGTGCAGTTCAGGAGAGAACTTTAATTATTTTGCATGTCCCCAACCTAAGGATTTAAACCTTTTTTTATGTGAGGTCCATGCAAAAATAGGGTTGTCCATGTTTCAGAATTTGTTGTGGGTGTATGAGTGTGAGATTTCCCGGCCTGAAATTTTCTTCCCAGTCCGCCCCTCGTGGAAATGAATGGCATAGACATGCGGTTTCATTTACTACACATAGGCCTACTGAAGCTCACAGTGTTTTCAGCCTCTGCCGCCTCAAAATATGAACACATGAAC
>JADLZN010005571.1:0-19283 GCA_018155175.1 Sinocyclocheilus anophthalmus | reverse complement strand
GTACTAAAAAAAGTACCTGGTACCTGGTACTGTACCCAGTGGAAAACCCCCCTAAAGTGAACCGTACCGAACCGTACCGTGCCGTACTGCACCATGCAGTGTAAAAGTGCCATAACATAACTACATTTTTCAATAGCATGACAGTAGCTGAGCGGTTCTGAAAATGGTGTAGGCAGTTTTCCAGTAACAAGCTAAAAATGTAGCGCAACACAACTCCTCCAACAATTCGCATTAAATTTTTCACTATCATCTCAGATATTTACCAAATGACAAGACTCACAAAATGTACCGAATGGATTTCTGATATTCAGAAACGTTACTGATTACCTTCTAACAAAGTGAACTGTAACTCAGTGAAACTTTTTCCCTACAGAAGTGAAACTTGGTAAGCGTTACTGCTGCCATGTTCCGAACAAACCTGTTCAGTTTGATGACAGCAACCCCTTGTGGTCATAAAATTCAATAAATCTGCTTAAAACTCCCTATAGTTTGATGTAAAGTCACATCTGTCACATCCTGAAATGCCATCTAAATGGTAGGTATCAAATCAAAAACGGCATCTCCTAATATTTTCAAGTCTACCTTACCTGCACTCCACCTCCTCTCCAGCCGATCCAAAAGCTTCGGAACTCATCCCAGGATAGAATTCCTGGCGTTGGGGCACTGGCAACAGGCTCTCCCATCTTACTCCGCGAAATCCAGGTGCGTGAGTTTTGCCACCCACCCAGGACAATTTCCACCATTTCGGAGTTGTCATGTGCACTGGGCGAGAGGGCAATGTGGGCGTCGTTATGACTTTTGATGGCCACTTGTATGTGTGTGACTCTTGCTGGCTTCTTGACGTATTGATACTCATATTTGTTGGGTGTGGAGATATGGATTCGTTCTGTGAAATGTCAGGGACGAAATATTGGAGAATAAACTTCCCATTCTTTTGATTCTAACACGAATCTAGCAACTATTACTATCAGTATGAACATATTAGGGAATTAATAAACAACAGGAAAGACCTTACCATTTGGACAGAAAAAGACGCTGTATGTGTACTCTCTAGGTAAACCTTCAGGCTATGGAAAAACAAGGAGGAGGAATATTTCAGCAAACAACTAAAAACACACTCCTTGCTCCAGGCAAAATCGCATAACTCCTCTGCACGCTCCTTTTTAACTTTGTACCGTTTAAATTCTCTGGTCTGGAACACAGCAACAACAGATTCCCAGTGCTAACTATACAGTGCTCGGCCAATCAATTGGTACATTCAAAAAGTATCTGAACAGTTACATAATACACCTGTTCGTAACACAACATATAGTGACAATAAGATCCAGGGTCCCCACCTCTACCAGCACGCTTCTGCGCACATAGTCCATGCCCACGGGGCTTCTGCTGTCCTCCTGTTCCTCACCCACTTTGCCTGCTTTGTTGGACTGCAGCCCATCAGAGCAGCAACTTGGCTCACTGTAAGCCACTGCGCGAGCTACCATGGAAACAAATATAAGAAATGACAGATCACAACTCAGTGACACTGAAAATGATTTATTTGCATTGTGGGTGCATATGAGGGGAAGAGTTGGTGTTTGTTAATGTATACATGTACAAGTGCACACATGTGAGATTTCTGGCAGCCTTTTTTTTAACAAACCCTGTAATGTCTTCCGAGACCCTGATGGCCTGGGGATAATAGGATACACACATGGCTTCGCAGCAGAATGGCTGCTTGCCAGCAAAGCCCCTTTGTATGCATGTAGTGAGAAGGAAGGACTTGGAGCCAGGGGAACTAGGAAAGAGCCATGGGGGGCCCCATTGGCCAGCACTGTCCTGAAAATTCATTGAAATGCCACAGAGAAAAGACCCCCACCTCTATGCCCTTATGTTCTTTTCCTTGTCTGATAGCCTAAAAAGAACAACATTGTTGTCCAGCATGGGTCATTACATATGTCAATGACAGGCTGAAACAAGTCAAAGAGTCTAAATATGCGATAATGATTGATGACTCTGACCCAAGATGGCAGCGCATTCACACGCTGCGGCTTCTCTCTCCCCCGACAGAAAGGTGTTTTCGTGTTTTTTGTCTTGTGAGTCGCAGTGTTTTTGTGCGCATTCGTCGCGTCTATTTGTTTCCAAGCGCGCATATAGTCGTGAGTTTCTGCTCGATGTCAGCAGAACCACATTTTTAGAGTTAAACTCTGCGCACGCCGAAGAGCTGCGGGATCTCGGTCTGCTCCGGAGGCCCACACCATCACCGACCCCCACTACTGCATCTCGCCCACACCGGAGGCGCCACAAGCGGCGCGAGAGGAAGCAGAAGAGGGGTAAGCGCGGAGGTATCCGGGCTAGGCTAGCGGCTAACCCACACAAGCCGGCTATCCCCACCATCGTACTGGCTAACGTACGCTCTTTGGACAATAAACTGGACTACATCCGACTACTACGCTCAACTCAGAGGACTGTAAGAGACTGTTGTGTTTTTGTGTTCACGGAAACATGGCTCAACAACAGCGTTCCGGACTGCGCTATTCATCTCGATCAGCTGACATGCTATCGAGCGGACAGAGCTCGCGTCGAGGGAGGTAAGACGGAGGGCTTTGTGTTTACATCAATGATGCGTGGTGCCGCGATGCTGTTGTGGTCTGCAAACACTGCTCACCCCTGGTGGAGTTTATGATTATTAAGTGCCAGCTGTTCTATCTACCGAGGGAATATACAGCCATACTGCTCGTTGCTGTATACATCCCTCCCAGCTCCAACAACAGCAACAGGAGCGAGGCACTAAATGAACTGTACCAGCACATCAGTGAGCAGCAGACAGCCCACCCTGATACTTTTCTCATCTTGGATGGGGATTTCAACCACGCAGACTTAAAGAGTGTGTTCCCAAAAATACACCAACAAATAGACTTTCCAACACGGGGAAACAACACTCTGGACTTTGTTTACACCACACAGAGAGGAGCTTACAAGGCCCTCCCCCACCTCGGTGCCTCAGACCACATCACTGTCATGCTAATGCCTGCATACAGACCGCTCGTTAAAGTCACCAAACCAGTTCATAAACAGATACAAGTGTGGCCGGAAGGGTCGTCAGAGGCTCTTCAAAACTGTTTTAACACCACTGACTGGAATAAGTTTAAACAAGCTGCAACATACAATAACACCACAGAACTCCAAGAGTACTCAGAGACTGTCACTCCCTACATCACCAAGTGTATTGATGAGTAACAGTCACAAAGGCCATCACTGTCCGGGCCAACCAGAAGCCGTGGCTAACAGGGGAGGTCTACGGACTCCTGAAGACGCGGAACGCTGCCTTCAGAGCTGGAGATGAGGTGGGCTTGAAGACAGCTAGGGCCAACCTTTCCTGCGGCATCAGGAAGGCAAAAAGTCAGTACTCCAGGAGGATAGCACATCGTTTCAGTGACAGCAGAGACACTAGGAGCCTGTGGCAGGGGATACAGACCACTACGGACTACAAGCCCCCACCACGCAACTGTGACAGCACCATCTCTCTGCTGAAAGAACTGAACATCTTCTTCGCTCGCTTTAAGGCACAAAACAGCACCACTGCACAGAAAACTCCACCTCCTCCCGGCAACCAGGTGATGACACTGTCCCCGGACAGCATGAGGAGATCCCTCAGCAGGATCAAAACACGCAAAGCTCCGGGTTCTGACAACATTCCTGGGCATGCACTGAGAGACTGTGCAGTGGAACTCAATGATGTCTTCACAGACATTTTCAACACCTTGCTAAGCCAGGCTGTTGTCCCCACATGATTCAAAGCTACCACCATCATTCCAGTACCAAAGAAGGTCATCTCCATCCTGCTTCAATGACTACCATCAAGTTGCACTTACTCCTATTCTCATGAAGTGCTTTGAACGGCTAGTCATACACCACATCAAGTCTGCCCTCCCCCCCTCCTTGGACCCCTTCCAGTTTGCATATCGGTCCAAACGCTCGACCGATGACGCCATCGCCAATACCCTCAACTCAGCACTCACACACCTGGACAAAAAAGACTCATACATCAGAATGCTGTTCATAGATTTCAGTTCAGCATTCAACACAATCATCCCTCAACAGCTCATTCACAAACTGGTCCAGCTGGGGCTCAACACTTCGCTGTGAAACTGGCTGTTGGACTTCCTGACTAGAAGACCTCAGGCAGTACGGGTCGGCAACAACACATCCAGCACCATCACACTGAAAACTGGGGCCCCCCAAGGATGTGTGCTGAGCCTCCTCCTCTTCACTCTGCTGACCCACGACTGCACACCGTCACACAACTCCAACCTCCTTATCAAGTTTGCGAATGACACGACTGTAGTGGGTCTCATTAGCAACAGAGATGAGACAAATTACAGGAACGAGGTGAGCCGCCAACAATCTCTCTCTGAATGTGGAGAAGACAAAGGAGATTGTTGTTGACTTCAGGAGAGTGCACACTCAGCATACTCCTCTGACCGTCAATGGTGTGACTATGGAGAGGGTGAGCAGCACCAAGTTCATGGGTGTGCACATCACAGAGGATCTCTCCAGGACTGACAACACCGCAGCACTGGCCAAGAAAGCACAGCAGCGTCTACTTCCTCCACAAACTGAGAAGAGCCAGAGCCCCGGGCCCCATCATGTGCACCTTCTACAGAGACACCATCGAGAGCATCCTGACCAGCTGCATCACTGTGTGGTATGGCGCCTGCAACGCGTCCTGCCGCAAGACACTTCAACGCATAGTGAGAGCAGCTGAGAAGATCGTTGGTGCCTCTCTCCCCTCCCTACAGGACATCTACAACACCCGTCTCACCCGCAAAACCCTCTGCATTGCAGGTGATCCCACCCACCCGACACAAAGCTTCTTCAGTCTGCTGCCATCAGGGAGGAGACTGCGGAGTCTCCAGGACAGGACCAGCAGACTGAAGGACAGCTTCACCCATCAGGCTGTCAGGAAGCTGAACTCACTCCCGACCTTGCCCCCCCTCCCCTCATTTGCCCCACGCACCACTGAACTCTGACCCTCTGACAGACTCTCCCACTCCCCCCTCCCTAATACACACACACACTGTCAATTTAATCAGTCTGAATAAGCTCTTTTGCAAATCATTTTTTTGCACTACAATCACTATATCTGCACTGTTGTTTACTTTAATGGTTTGCACTCTATCTGCCATATGCCTTGTGCTTGATATATATATTTTTACATTTGAAATTATGTGTATATTTGTATATTGTATAGTTGTATTTTGTATTTGGTATTTAATCTGTATTTATGTTATCTATATGCACCCAAGGGTCTGAGAGTAACACAACTTCAACTCTCTGTGTGTATGTGCTGTACATGTAGAAGAATTGACAATAAAGCAGACTTGAACTTGAACTTGAACTTGATGATATACTCCCAAGGAAGTTTGCAATGTCTTGTAATAATACACCTTCTGTAAACAATAGTGAGAACAAATACACAATTCTTGTCAAACATGAAACAAGCACAAGATTTTTAAACCTCTAGTCAAACGTTTTACAGAATTTGTTTCTCATGATCCTAAAAACCTTCTGATCTAAGTGTCCAAGCATACAGGTGAACTTCTTCAATACTGTTTAAAAAGTATCCCAAGATGCACCTCGTGAAGTTTTTTTGATTTATTATACTGTTTCTGTAAAAGAGTTGGTTTACCTATTGGTGAAGTATTCAATGGACTAACCTGTGATGTTGACAGATACCAGCTCAGAAAAGAGCAGTACTATAAAAGCGGGTGTGGCCTCCCCAGGTGCCACACACTTTTTCCGGGTAAGATGGTGTTTTCCTGGGTGACCCACAAACTTGATCCCTTTGGGCACTGACACTTTCACATGGACCTACAGATAATGGGCATAAAAATAAGTCATGGAGTTTCTCCGTATCACACAAACACATGCTCTCCGCATTTTCAAAGTTATAAGGCATGGACTCCCAAGGGCTCCTAAAGGATTCTGGGGAATTTTTGAGGTGCATTGCACATTTTCCATGCTGCCTAACTCATTGCCTCCCATTGTTCCTCAAGGATTCAAACTCTAAACCCCTCAGCGCCAAAACTGCTGCAAATCTTTTCTCTGCACATACCTCAAGTCAAAAATAAGCTGATACTAAATAAAATTTGAGTCCACATGATATGAAGGCAGAAACTGGTTTCTATAGCAACTATGGTAGTCAAAGACATGCAAGTCTTGGTGCTTGTCTGTGCAAAATTAATTGCCATGGTGCCAAAGTGTTGCTATTCAGTTACTAAGTTTGTTGGCATGTTGCTTGGCAATTGCTAGGATGTTTTAGGTGGTTGCTTATTGGCCCTAACTATCTGTGACAACTTATCTTTTGAATCATAGTTATGATTGTAGCAAATGGTGATCAGTTTTTCTGTGTAAAAACACATGCACACACACCTCTGCACATGTAGGAAGGTAGTTATACACTGTCAGTGGGACTTTGGTTTGTTCACCACGGACAACGCTGTACGGTAGGGTGAAGTCGATGAAGAAGGGCTTGAATGTGCGCAGCTCTGTGATTTGAGCCAGGCCCAGACCCTTTTCCGCAGACAGACCAATAGCTTCTGTCACCCATGTGGTGATGGAATCAGGGATGTCCAAGCGTAACTCAGCCTCTCCAGTAACACTGCTGTCAATCAAAGTTACACACACACACAAGCCATTATAATATAATAATATATACACCACACTCACAGATCTGCATTATGGGATATATACAAAAATACAGTAGTAACAAATTTTTTTATAATAAAATAATAAAACCCGTAAAATAGTGTAAAAAAGTTATTGCTTTTAAATACAATTTGTTTTGAAATATATTTAAAATGTAAAGTTATTCTATGAGGCAGCCTAATTTTCTGCAGCCATTACTCCCAGTCTTCAGTGTCACGTGATTTTTCAGAAATCATTCAGATATGCTCTGGTGCTCAAAAACATTTATTATTATCAATGTTGATCAATTGCGTGCAAATGGGAATTTGTGGTTTGCAGGCTTTGAAAAGAGAGACTTATGTGACAATTTAAGTTAATAAAAGTAATAATTTCTTTTAAAAAATCTTAAATCTATACATTTTAAAGTAATATTTTACTACCTGACGTTAAAGCAATGCCATATCCATGTTTCTGGGAAGAATGTACGCCTGTGGTTCTCTGCCCTGAAAAACACACACTGACATAAGAAACAATTCTCTTACTGACCCTAGAGACAACCAATATTAACCTTATAATTTCAGACACTGTGTGCATGTGTACCGTGTCCCAGATCGGGAATGCATAGCTGCCACTAAGGTGGAGGTGTGCGGTTGAAAAGCGGGTACGGCCTCGTCTGTGTACATCCCTCCACTCTGCCTGTGATTCAGACTCACCATATCTGTCATCACCACCAGCCCTGCCTCCTGCATTACAGTTACATAAACATATTAGCATTTAATATCTAATATAAAGGTTTAAGTTTTTTGAAATATGGGAGACAGTGATGTCCTCACCGTAAAAGCAAAACGGGCATCTTTACTGATATCCCAGTGCCACGGAAACACAGAGGAGCGTCGACTTCGCGATGACAAGCCGGGCCACCAAAAATGTCCCTCGTCTTTAGGTACCCCAAACGCATCAGATACATCAAATTCAGCCAGTTCCTTGAAAACCTGCAAACCCATAAATCCAAGAAACTTTTAAGACAATTTCTGAGCTATTGGTGACATGTTTGAAGGTTCATATGGGAACCAACCTTCTCAGGAGTGAGCTGGAAGCCTGGTTTGAGAAGGTACATGCTTTTGTCCACAGAAGCTACACACACACATGAGCCAGTCTCTGCTCGGACCTTCATGCTGACTGGACTGCCCGGCATCGACTCGTTTGAGGACAAAGACACAGAGACCTAAGGACAAGAAACTCATGAGTTTGGAACAAGATGAAGGTGTGAACAATGAAAGAACTGTTGGTGAACTGTGCCTTTAATAAATTATAAACCAGATTATTAAGTAGTGAGCTTCAATCTAACCCACCTCATTTTCGAAACGGGGCTGCACAGGAAGTTGCACACTGTCAGTCACCCCCTCTCCATTTTCCCGAACATAGTAGACCAGTAGGCGACTGAGGGGGGCCATGGCGGGAGTCACGTTGAAATGCAGAACTGACATGCAGCTGTCTGTTTCAGCCTGAGAAGAGGACACACCAGAGTCTGGGCAGAAAGAGGACATGATCATAGACAGATAAAAAATGGGGAGGAAAAAGAGGAAGAATAGTGCCTTTATGAGCGAACGGTAAGCTTCATTAATAAATTCATGTTTCAAAATATTTTTCTTAGTATGATGCACAGTACACAAAATTGATAAATTAGGAATAATGAAAAATAAAGCATGAGGTATTTCAATTAAAAGTAACAGATAATCCACTACAAATTTATGAATTGCCTAGAAGACAACAGTGTAGATATGAACCATTCGTTTAGAGAGAAAAAAAAGGAAATCAAGGTAAATGTCACGTCAACAGAATATTTTTTTAATTATTTGTCACTGTCAAATTATGCAAAAAAGTTCAAATATAATTTAATTGTATTTAGGATACATACAATTTTATATTGCTATAATATTAGCCATAGCAAGCACATTTTTAACATGTCATTTAAATTGTAGAATGTTATTAAAAACAATCCATAACTATAGATGTGATAGAAATGACACTATATGTAATATACATAGTAATATATTTTATGGCCAAAGTTGTCCATAGTTGAAGAAACACCAATAAATAAGTAAATAAACTGAAAGGCATATTGCAGTTATTGCAATAAAACTGACCTGAGACTCGTGGCGGTTTGGCGGTGGTGTGAATGTTGGCGTCAAAGGTGATGGTAGCTCTCTTTTCACAGTAAGCCATGCTCTTGGTATGTCTCTGACCCGACTGCACTATATTCCCACGAGAGGCGACCTCGTAGTGCAAGGTGAAGTTACAGGGACAGGTGGACTTCAAGGAGATCTCTGCTTCTTGTCCAATCTAAACACAATAGGTGCTTCCATGATTAAAGGTTGTTTAAACATACAAAATATTTCTGTATGTCTTATCAAGCATTGCTAATTATGCAGTGTCTCTTACCACAAGAGGAGCACTAGGACTTAGAAGCTGGATGTGGCACTTGCTAGGAGAATACCAGCTACTGATGGACAGATAGTTGGGGAGATACTGGTCTTCTACAGGCCTGCCATCAATGGCAGTCACTTTTGACTGCAAACAAAAAGAAAAGAAATGAACTAAATCTGAAAGTTAGAAATAGAAGGTACTGTGACTTTGACTATTTGGTGCTACTAACAAACTATTGGTGAAAAGCTATACAAAAACAATCAATAGAACAATAAAACTAGCACCTTGGTGATGATAGTTATAGCTTCCCCTGCCAATAGTCGTCGTAGTACCAACTTATACCACTACGCACTGGTTACTTGGACCCCCACTAACTTCAAAGGGTTGTTTCAAGACCTCTTTTTTGCATTAGACTACCTAAGCGTTCTACCGTCTAAGACGTTAAGACGAGTCTTAGAAGTAGTTGCCCAATTGCACGTTATGCAAAGGCGGTAATCAGTTTTTACTTTCGGATTCAAATTAGACCAGTCTACCTTTTGCAACAGACTTAAAAGTTATGATCAGTCTTGAAGAAAAAAAAATAAGAGGACTCATTTTTTAGGACTAATCTAAGATGTTTATGCAAAAATGACCAGACCCACAGTATGAAAATGTGGATCTTTGTTACCGGAAGGACGTCCTTCTCATGATCAAACAAACCAAACTTCATTGGGTCAATAAAAATAGGTTTAGTGAGATCAAAAAATGTATAGTGTGAAAGTGACATTACACGAACGTCCATTGGCACTCGAGCAACCTGGAAAGTCACGGCCGCTGAAAATGGGGTGGTCAAGATACTTGTGAATAAAGGCAAGTCGTGTTGGAGCAGCAAGAAGTCTGCAGGAAGGTAGCCCTCCAGAAGTAGGGTTGGAAACCCTGCATCACCCCTAAAAGAAGCTTCCACCACATCTCCAAATCCCTCTCACTGACCTCCAGCCAGACGTACTGGGCAGCTGTGGGGATGGAGGGAATCTCGAAAGTGGCCTTGCCATTGCGTGAGACCAGCTCACTAGTGTAGATGTTGTCCTTCTGGGTAAGTTCGGCTTTAACCCGCACTTGTACTCCTTCCGCTGGGCTCCCGTCAGGATAGGTCACCTCAATCTGGGGTCAGTGGTGAAAAACGATCATTCCAAATTAGCATTGATTAGTAGAAAGGATAAAAGGAACATCTCATCTGTTTTCTACCAGAAGACTGATCCTCCTCTCACCATCCCTTTGTAGGGCAGACCAGGTTTGAACTGCTTGCGAGTATCTTTGGAGTACTTGATGTCAATAAGCTGCTTGTGGACGGGCGTTGAATCATCAAACACGGTCTGTTGTCCACCATCCACACTGCTCACTGTCACCCACATGTTCACTGCACCTCTGAAATGGTCTGTAACCTCTAAGGGCATCATGTCCTTTACGCAAAGGCTGAAAGTGGCTGAGCCTTTAATCTATGTAGAAAAGAATAGAAAAGAAACTTGTTGCAGAGAATTGCTACTTACTTTTGATCTTTTGATGTTACAAGGGCATAGGCTGCTGAAAAGCTGAGAAGACTAGCTTGGACTAGTTAGTTAACACTGGATAGTTACTGGACTATTTTGCCCCTGTCCCAAATGGTGCTTTTTAGGTGGACTTGCAGTTTTGCCCATGAAGACCACAAGGAGTGGCTTTGGAGTACGCCTTTGTGGAAACCACGTGCCAGCAATGTCTCCTTTTGCTGAGCTTGCATTGGTCTAGACATCACAGTGGACTACTACTCAACAGTCTACATGCCGTTACAAGTGTGAAATTAGAGGAGGACCGCAAAGGGTGAGGCTAACATTTAGATAGAGCCCTAGTAGACCAGTGCAGCCATGCATACAAAACAACTAAGGACGTTTCGCTGTTTGAGCAAGTTAAGGAACCTCATGGAGACAACAGCATGCACAGCAGAACATCCTTATGTTCATGCACTCACCTCCATTGATTTCACCACCGAGTTGCCAACTTCATGTCTGTAGTAGCCTACTCCATTGACCGTCATATTTACTGTTAATTTGCCCAACACTGGCTTTCCAAAGGTGTACCTGGAATAAGGCAGGGTGACTGAGAAATTGGGGGCCGTTGTAAAACAACTTGCTTAAGGTGTATGGCAGGTTTTTGTCCTCTTACCTTGCCTTGACTGTGACCTGTTCACATGAATTGAGTTCTCGAATGTAGGGAGGGGCCTCAATGATGAGCTCAAACCTGGGCATGACTGTTCAAGAGAAAAACAGACCAAAATCAATCATATTCATGGGTTTCTATACATTTTACTCTTACTGAAACGGAAGATTTCATCAACCATAACATTTTAGTTAACAATACACAAAAAAGCTATTAATTTTCGATCTTTTAGAGGCTATTTACTATATTGTGTGGTTAAGATTATTTGAATCAGTTCTTTAAAAAGGATAAACACTCCTTACCATACTTCTGCACTTCAAATGACTTGTTGTATGTGTGGCCTTGCATCTCCACGAAGACTAACCATTCACCGAAGACCGGTTGGTCTGACAGCGGAAAGCTCATATTGACAATTCCTGATAGAGACAATAGTGACATAAAAATACCAGCACTTCATATGTATTATGGTGGTCAATGCTTATTAGATATCATAGTGACTGTCATAAACTAAAGTTGTACAGTGTGATTACACAATGATTGCAACATCATTAAAGTAGACGGAACACAACAGTAACAATTCTTACCACAACAAACAGACTTCAGATCTTTCCAGTGGATTATGCGGGATCCTCTGGGGTCCTAGGCAAACAAAGTGGTAATCTTAAACAGTATGTGGTAAAAAATAGTCACACTCTTGCTTATTTGTTTGCCTTAAATCCAGAGGCCACTTTACACTTGTAAAAAAGGCAGCAAAGAATCAAGCTTAAGCAAACATGTTTCAAATCCAGCGATGCTTTTAAACAAACTGACCTTGCCCTGACTCAAAGGGCCTACACTCCAGAAGCCCGTCAATCAGGGCAAAACTACACACACCCCAACTGACACTTCCTCCAGCGAGAGCCAGAGGCCGACAGTGCTAAACTAACATAAACATGAAACATTGCATACATAGCAAACATTTTTTCTGGTTCCCCTTTGGCCATTTGCACAGCTTTCAGAAGAATTTTCTGGAACTGAGGAAGAGTATTTGCCCCAGAGATGCTTTAAAGACCAAGCAGCATGTGGGAAAGAGATGGAAGCTAAGCACAGAGCAGTGGGGGGCAACGCCCCAGGAAGACTTGCTCCCTTTTATCTCCCTAGTTGCCCACTAGCGTCTGCTCTAGGGTTGAACCCAACACCGTTAACCAGTTGTCAAGCTCTATAGCTGTGCAACATGGACCCTGCTGGGAAAGAAACACTCCAACCATGCTTCCCAACCAGAGCAGTGTCCACACCATGGCCTCCACTCACCACTATGTAAGCTTCAATCTGTAAAACAAAAAACAGAAGTGATTAGTGGGGTGAGGACGACAAACTGTACAGCTTTAGCTACTTTAGCCGTCCTCAAGATTTGAATCAATCTTCCATCTGAGAGAAGTTTTGCAGAATTTTGCCAGCGTGCATTTTTTAGCAGCCCAATTTTCAATAAGGATACTGTCCATGCACTATAGCTAGAGCCACTTTTGGGAAAAAAAGCTTGTTTCTAAGTGTCTCTGTTGAACGTGTTTCTGTAATTTGCGTTTTTGTTTGTGCATGAGGGTAACACAGCTAAGCTACCTTTTGCGCCTTTCTAAAAATGTTAGCAAGATAAGCTTTAAGATACTAAATAAACACTGATCATGCTAAATAGGACAATGATCCTCTAATACAAATCATCATTTAACATTTTAGCATATAATTTCAGAACTTCACCTTTTCACTGGTTGGCCTTAGGTCTGGTGTGACAGCATATACATTGATAAGAACTAGAGAAGAGAGAAAGAAACATACAGTAATGAATTAAAATTCAACTTGTTTCTTTCACAAAGCTATCCATGACACATTGGCTAAGTTTGGAATAGCATGCAGGATGTACAGTGTGCAAAATAAGCACATTTTGTGTATGCACAGAATACTCAGATGGCATCTGCCAAATTCTGCAATATGTAAAAGACCATACAACATAAAATATTGTGTCCCACAATGAAATGCACTCAAAATAACCTTTCATTTCTAGTGTGAGGAATGAATCAGAAGTGATATCGGCCAAGTTTTTAAAAACATCTTTAACCAGCATGGTAAGAGTTTTAGCACAAGATAATAAAAAATACCAAATAACTGTATAAATTTAAAAGATAATAACTGGAATTGTACGGAGGTCATGTAACAGCAATGTAACAATCAACTGTTTGGAATGTTTTGTGCTGCATGATTTTTTGCATTAAAAAAACATATTAGGAAAGTATAGAGTGTGTATTTAATATGCTAAATTACATATTAAATATCCAATATCAACAGCACTGAGACATGTAGCATTACAAAAATAGTTAGCATCATCAGCAACCCATTCCCGTTTGGTGAAAGGAGAGAGACCTTTCTGCCGGGGCTTATAGACAGGCTTGTCAGTCTGGATGAAAACAGTTGTGCCTTTGCTGTCCACCGTCACAGTGGTGTGGTTGTGGAAGATGTAGCCACCCTCATTGAGCTGACGGTTCCCCCAAACCTTCAGATGTGCCTGGCCTCTGAGATCTGACGGCACCTGGGAACATTGTGGTTATTAGGCATAAAGGTCCCATCCAGCTCAGTGCAAACTGCTGCTTTAAGGACTATGGACTAAAACTAGCTTATGATTGGCTCACCTTTATTTTGATGGTACCTTTATCTGAAATGAAAAAGAAATGACAGGTAAAGGGAAACCTGCACAAGCACCAAGATTTCTGCAACAAAGCGTGAATTTATAGTGAAATAAAGGGCTTTATCGAACAAAACCATAAATTATGATCATTTAAGATTGGTGCCATTTTTAATTTGACAATTTATGAAAATGAAGCTTAAATAACACTCAGTATTGGTGTTTAACTTTTTAACCAAGGACAGTGATCTTTGGTGGGTCAAGACATTGCAAAAGGAGCTCTTGGTTTGTTTGTTTTTAATGCCATGCCAATTTCTACGACTATTCACTTGGCAAAAACTATACTTTAGTTAATACAATTTTAAATGGAAACTAAATAAGACCTTTAAGACCCAATAATTACAAATCTAAAAATTAAAAACTAAATTTAAATTACCTTGATTAAAAACGTTTTTTTCAAAGGTAAGAGGAGCTCTTAGCACCACAGCTGTTGTTGGACGTTACTTTGAGATGCTGAATTGAGCAGTTTTAAATTGTAGTAAATACCCAAAATAATTTTCACCTCGTACAGTGCCATGGCTATGAGCCACAATCTCGCTCTTGACGCTGAGCTGCAGGTGCACTCGTGTGTCCTCTACAGCATTGAAGATGGTCACACTCACGGCCTCTTCCACACCGGCACGGAACACAGACGGCGCGGCAATCAGGTAACCCCTGTGAATCAAAGGACGGGAGTACACAGCAACAGCTGTGCGTGTTTACATCACAAGACTCCAGGTACCAATTATGCTAACACTTTGTTTTGTCTAGAGAGTATATCTGAATCTCACATCATAGGGCACACAAATCAAACAAACAAGAGTGCTGAACCTCACCACATGGGAAAACATAAAACAAATATCAAATGTTCAAACACTAACTGGCAAGTGTTTTGTTTCTTTGTTGCTCATGTTGGGTGTTGTGAGAAGGGTGGAACGTTATGATTGATCTCAAAACAACAATTTAGACTACTCAATTTCGCCTACCGAAACAAAATACCAAATAATGTAAAATTACAAATTGCTCTTGTTGTTTAAATTACAATAATGGGTTGACCACTATGGAAAGGAGCTCCAAAGTCACTTTGCAGGACTATGACCGTGTTTGAAATTGCCCCATACGCTTAAATAGTGCACAAGGACCACTTGTAGTGGACATTATCAAATGCACTCATGCACTCCCATAATGCACTGCAATAACAAATGTACAAATGATCGATCAACGGTTAGAGGATGGACTCTATGCAGTCACTTCTGCGTTTTTTTTAGTGCGTGCATTTAATGCACCATGAGGGCTGCGCAGTATGAATTCTTGCATCTCGATGATGTAGTTGACAGTGGAATCATGCAGGTACAAGTTGTACCTTTTTGACTTGTTATTAAATTGTTTAATTATGGTTTACGCAAGCCATTTTGTTTTGTTAATTGTTACTATTGGAGCTTACCAGATGCATTCAACTTTATTTTACTATTAAACAGAAAGCATAAACAATGCAAAAGCAGCAGTTTTTCTGGAGCTCTTAGTGTCCAACTCTGCTCACTCATTTTCATTGACTTCTACAACTACACTAGTGGACTAACGTAGGGACCAGTGAATGAGAGTATAGGGGGGTATTTCAGACACACTTGTTTTGCCGCAATTAATCGGAGCAAGAAAAGACTATTCAAAGATACTTAACAGAAACATTGCCTTTGAAAGGTGGAGTGCACCACCTACAGTACTGGAGTAATATTGGTTTTAGTTCAAACGGACAAATATTAGTTTTGATCCATGCAGTGTTCAGACCATTTGTTGGTGATTTGTTTAAATGTTTGGTGTATGTAGGCCTTTACGCTTAGAAGAAAGAGACAAGGCTGCATAAAACCCAATTTTGGGGGTCAATGCAATTAAAACTAATAGCACTTTCTCAAAGACATGTCAAGACAAAGGTCAGGGCAATGCTGTTATACAATTAAATTAATCATAATTAACCTAATTCTTTAAGTGTTTTTCACCTCTTTGGAATCCAAGTTGTCTAGACTACTTACACAAATCCAGTTACAAATTTGGTTCCAGTGACCTTAAACGATGAGAAAAGTTTGGAAGGTGACTCTCGGACCCATTACATGGCCATATAAACTCGGCAGCTCAGTGTCCTTGAGTTTAATAGCATGCCTCAGTGTGAGATATCAGGTGATTGGCATCACGGTTCAGCGAGGCCAGAGACAATTTAAGTCTCAAGACATGAGAAAATCCCTTCCAAGACATCTACGTGGAATTGACTGCATTTGATCCTCACCTCCCTATCTTACAATGCTCTCATGTGTGCGATGGGAATAGAATTATTCAGTGTTTACATGGTAGCACTACATCATCTTGTGTAGAAAAATTCAGCACCAATTTCCCTTCATTCAAACTGAGATACGCCATTTTTATTAAGATATCAGAGGCAAAAACAGATATTTAGCTGATTTCAAAACAGGAACACAAAGATACTGAGCAGTTTAACAGTTTGTCCAACAACATTGTCATAATTAGTTGTTTTGAATCTATTAGTACAGTAACTTTGTTCTTGGATCTTGTTCTTGTACATTATCTGTAACCATTTCTACCTCATTTTTGCAGCATATTGTACATGAAAATATTTATTTCATGTCATTTTTTGATGTCTGTTATAAAAATGATAATGTTCTTGAACTGTAATGGTCTACCTCAGAAAAGACTGTATTTTAAGAAAAAAAAAAAGTATTACACAATATTAAAGAGAATATGTTGAAAAACTTTAATGGCTCATCTTCCCGTACATGTCAAGTGGTAGATTGCCTTCACTTTACATGCACATGATTTCAAAATATCAGTGAGATTATCAAGTGATGTATTAAAACTAAGTTTTGTGGAATATTGAAGGTCATGTGGCTATTCTACAATCTCAGAAAAATGCTGTCACTGAGACACTACCTTTTCAAACGGACACTTTTGTACCTTTTAGATACCAATACAGACCCTTTAGTTACAAAAGGGAACCTTTTGAAAAGGTACTACCCAAGTGACAGCTTTTGTACCTTTTTTTCTGATTGGCGCACAAATAAAAATAAAGTTAATTATTATAGCTCCCCATAAAACCATTTAGAGCCTGTATAGTTCAACATAATGAAAAGGATATTTTTTCATAGTTTAGTACTTTGTTGCTTAATTTCAATCAACGTTTAACATTTAAACACTGCTCAGTGATCAGGAGTGGCTTCAGGGTGGAGTGTCAAATAAAGGTGCTCTGTGGTCAAGGGTTCAATATAGTACAAAAAGAAAAGCTAGATAATTTATCTTATGGCTGCATGAAATATAGTCCATACAGATATGATGGGAATTGACTTAATTACTTACGTTTGATTGCAACCGTTTTCTTAAACTATAGGACATGCATCAAAATATTGACCCTCAACATAACCCTCATTTAGTCCAATGTATTTTTATAGTATGGAGATTAATATCATATTTAATGTAAAGTGCTGATGGATGCTGATGATTAAGTCTCTGATTAAGATGAATAATGCAGGGTTATACACAGTCCTTGCCCTCCAGTCCCTATCTAAAGGATAATTAATCTCCAGCTACCAGTAGAATAAAATAACATCCTTCAATTCATACATTCAATAACACACTCACCTTGTGGTGGCACTAAGGGTTAATAATATGAACTTGACGATCAATAATTACCTTTCCACTGAAACTAAATCTTCTGTATCTTCTGTGAATAAGGCTGTGGACTTATTATGATGTAATTTTTTGAACAGCTCATTGAATATCTAAATACACTGCTTTTTATTTACTTTCACTTTTAAATTAAATAATGTTTTTAGTGTTAAAAAATAGTAGATCTCAGTAGATAGACTGATATCAGTTTCATGAGTTATAATTACACAACAGTTTGTTTACATAATGTTAATTAGCACCAACATTTCATTCACTAAGAATTGGATAATTGGATAAGGATTGGAGTGTTATTTTTTTCCAGCTCTACCTCTATTTGGTTATCCAGTGACATGCTTGTATTTCACATATTAATGGGCAATTCTGGATGTTCCTAATTATATTTTTACTTAGTTTAAACAAACAAACAAAAAAAGTGTATGTTTTGTGTCCTGTTGAGGATTTACTTGAAATTTTATTTGAGCAAGCAAAAATTCCTCATCAATCCCCATATCTCTTCCACCATAACCCTCACCATAGCAACCATCCATGCTGGTGCACTCTGAGTGATGTGACCTGATCAGCTTGAATTCGACCTCTCTGACTCCAGAGCTAGAGCAGAATCTAAATTACAGAGTGATAAAGTGTTCAGATTCAGCGTTAAGGAAAAGCTTAAAATGTCTACTGTTAAGTTTAGCATGTAAAAAACTGTTAAGATAGCAAATAAACACATTAATATGTGCTAATACACAAAGGTGCATGTGCAATATAAAAACAATAAAAATAATATAATACTTAATATGAATACCTCAGTGTGTAACGTAAAATCCCTCAGTTGCACCTACATAACTAGTCTGTCAATTTACACCTTTCATAAGACCTTCCCAACAATTTCTCAAATGATATTCATGATTATTGCTAAATTTATTCTGTATTTTAGTGGAACAGATGTGGCTGTGAGCATCAAGAGTCTGAAAGATGAAAGCTGTAGATAGAATATAAAAGTTGTAAAAATAATTGCAAAGAATATTGCATTCCCTAAAGTATATTATAATCAATCAAAGTTATATATAATGTTCTATTATTATATTTAGTTTAGTATTAATATACAGTATATACTTATCAAAAATATACCAATCACACACATCCAGATTTAAGTTACAGTTATATAATGAATATGGCCTTAAAGTGTACACTCTGTGTTTTAATTTGTCGGTATTCTCATCCAAATTGGAGGAAAGTTTAAGGAATTACTGCTCTTTAATAAACTCCCCCCTTTTTCAAGGGACCATAAGTAAATGGACAACTGACTCATAAGCTGTTTCATGGACAGGCGTGGGCTATTCTTTCGTTATTTATTACATCAATTAAGCAAGTAAAAGGTCTGGATTTGATTCTAAGAGTGCCATTTGCATTTGGAAGCTGTTGATGTGAACCCACATCATGCAGTCAAAGGATCTCTCCATACAAGTGAAACAGACAATTGTTAGGCTTTAAAAACAAAACAAATCAATCAGAGAGATAGCAGGAACATTAGGAGCGGCCAAATCAACATTTTAGATCATTCTGAGAAAAAAGAACACACTGGTGAGCTCAGCAACATAAAAAAGCATGGCCGTCCACTGAGGACAACAGTGGTGGATGATCGGAGGATCCTCTCCAT